>ML777545.1:313178-337753 GCA_009831015.1 Picea engelmannii
TGTTGTTATTCTTATATCATTTCTGTGTTATTGTGAAGATTATGCTGGTTATATTACTGTTATTCTGCCATTTCTAGCATTTTATTTATGTTCTGCATACTTTTTATATCTGGTATATTACAAGCCCCCCTCTCTTGTGGAATCATAACCCCCCATCATTCCAGCCTTCTGGTATTGTATCGTAGTCAACAATTTATTTTTATTAACATTTTCAATGTTCAATTTACATAGTTCGATTCTTGGTCATATTAATTAGTATATGCTCTCTAGCCCAAAACATATTGGCTCATGAACCTAATTAATATGGTATATTTACATTACAATTTATGGGGATTACAACTGGAGATATTACATCAAGATTTCAACAACATGTTGTGTCCATTATAATACAATCAATGCAGAATCTAAACTCTTCAAATTACATACCAATGTTACTCTTGAAAGTATTTGGACCCGAGATATACCATTTATAACTTTACAAGGGCACAATGCACAAGCAAATTGGTGCATTGGTAAATAACCCATCTACTACCAATCCAAGATAAATAACTAGCACACCCCCAAAGCGGGGTAAAGCAAATGTTGAAGATGGAGAAGTGAATGGAGTAATAAATTTTTTCAGGTATGTAGTAGAAACAAAAGATGTTACATGTGTGCACTTTTTAATTCTAATATCATCTACAATTATTTGTTACTCATGTATCAAATCATGATTTGTTATTAAAATGAAATAAAGCATAATGAAACTTCTATTGTCATCACTAATTACTAGTAAATACAGAACCATGTTATTGATGTCATTATAATTAAATTTACATTACATGTTCACAAAATGAAGACAATGTTTCTTTATAGTGGAGTTCAAAGAAGAAATCTTGATAAAGCAACTAGAAGGATTTGTGGCAAGACATAGAGAATACATGGTGTGTTGATTGAAGAGATCATTGTACAATTTGAAAGATATCTCCAAAATCATTGTTTTCTACATACTCCTCTCCTAGAACTTCATGCATAAAAGGTTCAAATTGCATTATGGTTCCGATAGCTACAATTTTTTACATTGGTGGCGTCAAATATGAATCTTTGTTTGCAATACCCTTGTTGTATTTGAATCCTAGATGGAGTTATTGTATTAAAAACATTGGGGTAGATGGTGGTTGATGTAAATCTCGATATTTTTCCCCAAAAGATAATACTTATATTTCTTCATTTCCTGAACAAGAGCATAGAGTTCCTTATCAGATATGGGGTAGTGTAACCATTATTTCGTGTAACAACTCGGAGTTGTTATAACACACAAGTATTATTTCTTTCATAAGGACTACTCCCGTGGCATACCCACTTGCATCAATCTCAATCTCAAATGGGTGAGATGCAATGTAGGCATTGTTAAGGCTAGTGTTTCACTAATTCTTTTCTTCATATCATAAAAATAACTTTGTTGTTGTTTCCCCCAATGAAAACTCCTCCCTTTGGTCGTCACAACATGAAGTGGTGTTGCTATTGCTAGAATTGATGCAACAATTTTTTGCAAATATTGTGTTGCTCATTGTCAATTGGGTTTAGCTTGGGTGGTTGGGAGAAATGATTGTTATCCTCCCCACCGAGGTTCATTTGCTTCATTTGCTATATGTAACATGTTGAGCTCTTAACGAGTATATTTTTGTAATAGATTCAAACCTTGTTGTTGACCAAGTCGAAAACGATGACATAAAATCAAATACTTGCTATAACCAACTATTCATATATTAGTCCCTGCCATCCATAAGATATACCATATAAAAGAAGTTAATCCATTTCTATTTAAAAAATATCATTTTTATGTTATAATAAATAAAACTTGTGATTTTTTTAAAGCTTTTCCACTTTTATTAAATGAAAACTATTTTCTACTTTTTAACTATCCATTACATGAATTATAATTTTGGTTACAATTTTGCTCATGAGAAAATTCAAAGGAATAAAAAAACTCTTAAATCACATTTCTTAATGAGTGAGATTGTATATTTGGCAAAGTAAGATTGTAATTTTAAAATTTCAATAAAAAAATATTGAAAAAAACGTCACATGGATTCTAAATAACCATTCAAATTCCAACATAGAATGAGTGGATGATTTCATATGATCTTCACATAAAAAAGTAGTAACAGGCCCTTCACAATAAAGATCAAACATACTTTGACAAGTAAAGATAAAAATACAATCCTTAAAATGAGTAGTCCATAAATATAGTCGTATTCTAATTTCCAAACATGTCAATGGAAATATACTATATTGCAAATAAAAATGAAAATATATTATTATAATATTTCTCACACATTTCTCTACAATGTCAAAAACCCTAGTTTTAATCAATAAACAAGTTCATGTGTATATAATAAATAACTGCTAAAAACACCATACCATTTTTATTGCCCACTAAAATGCAGATTTAGAAACTAGGAAAAGTCCAACAATTATTTTATTCACATTAGAAGCATGACATCAAAATTGTTTAAAATAATCATGCATGATATGCTCATAAAAAAATTCAAAGAAATAGATTCAAAGCAGACATATAGATAAAGAATATGAATTTCAAAGAAACTCCTAATTATTACATCTCAAACAATAGCTATTATCAATGCATCTAAAAGGATGAGTATTGGTTACAAGGGAAAGTATATGTACAAACCCTCCCTCGAAATCAAAAAGTCGCGATATACCTACATAATTTAAAATATATTGATGATACTAGAAGATCCTTCCACATTGTTCATATAAATTATGAACAATCCCAAAAAGGGCTCTTAGAGGGCACTTAAAAAAACAAAATATCCCATAATAAAAATTAAAATCTAATCGCCACAACCACACTAATGATGAGATAGAAATTAATCCACATGGCTTCCAATGATTAACAGTAAATAAATAAAAGGAGTCGACTTAGAACTTGTTTATTTATTCAATTTTTGAATTTGTTTTTAAGGCACCTCTTTATGGGGAGAGAGCATTAATATTTAGTGAGGATAAGAGTATAAAAGATAAATAAGATTTTCAACATAAATTCGTTTCACATTTTGTTCAAGGAACTACACATAAATATAATCAAACTTACGAAAAATAAAAATATCATTATAGTGTTTTCTCCTCTATACAATTTGTAAAAGCTTTTAAAAACTTTCAACGATCTAATTGACTTTTAGTTCAACAAAGATGTCTACCAAATCTTGTGTATGCGAAAAAAAAATGTTGATGAAACGGTGTGAAGATCCATTCACACCGTTCATATAAATTACAACAATCTCGAAAAGGGTCGTCACATAACACTTAAAAAAAATAATATCCCATCAAAATTGAGGATACTGTAGATTATTAAAATCCAAAAAAAAATTGAATCGCCATAACAATCCACATGGCTTCCAACTTATTTATTCAATATTTGAATTTGTTTCTAAAGCACCTCTTCATGAGGAAAACACATTAATATATTATAATTCTCACACATTACTCTATGATGCCAAAAACCCTACTTTCAGTCAACAAACAAGTTCATGTGTATATGATGAATAACTGCTAAAACACTATACCATTTATATCATACAAAAATCACTAGTTTTGTGATGATGAATCAAAATGATAGAAAGCCAATAATAAACTTTCATTACTAATAAATATTAAAAGAATCGTTTACAATTACTAAAACACATGTTCGGAAAGGGTATAACGATTATTTTATTCAAATTACAAGCATGACATCAAAATTGGTTAAAGATAATATAGATAACATGTGATGCTCGTGAAAACATTCACAGAAATAGATTCAAATCTTGCAAAAAGATAAAGAGATTGAATTTCAAGGAAGCTATTATCAATTTGTCTAAAGATGAATGTTTATGAGGGAAGGTATATGTACAAACTCTCCCTCAAACTGAAAGAGTCACCATATTCCTACAAAATTTAAACCCTATAATATTTTTCCATTCTTGATTCCAACTTCAAATTACGAGCTTGACAAGAGTAAAAGAAAACAGATTAGAGAAAAAATGCAAACCTAAGCTTGAGCCTAAGCTTACGCGTGTTCCTCAACAATGGTAGATTCATTAATGGGACTAGGGAAACTCCACACGAAGCCATAGGTATCCTTCACCTTCCCATAGCATTGAATCCAAGGCCGCTCATAAATCTCCTCAACAATAGTTTCTCTGGTATCCACCACTCGTTTGAAGGCCACATCAATGTCATCCTACTATCGGCGGAAGGCCTGACACATCAATAGGAAAATGAACATCTTGCGTATGAAGGAAGGAAATTGTTCTCACTATAACTTTGCATATGAAGGAAGGCACGTTTCCTTGCTACAACTATGCCTGGACTGAAAAAGTTGCAGATCGTGATCCTGAATATTCTTCTACAATAAAGGTGGGCAAGACTTGTTGGCACATGGGCAGATTTAGGGTTCAATGCTTAACAACGCACCAACAAAACCCCGACTACCGACCCTTTCTACAACACCTGCATAGAAGGCAAAGTCTCACCCAAGGTAGAAGCAGGGGGGGTTACAGGACACAGGTGTCTGTAACCAGGCTGGGACATAGATCTGTGATAATAACACTTCGCAAAGTATTCTATTAATGCCTAGAAGATAACCTGTATTAGTTCATTCACCTTATTAACATCGCAAAACATAATCTAAGACAGATCTAGTGCAGTAATAAAAAAATATTATGCACCTCAAACACTTAGCACTTAGCACTGTGGATCAGATCTAGCATTTAACATAAGCACATCATTTAAGAAAAACATACATATTCATTACACATTATAATCTAAGCACTAAGCAAAACATAACAGAGATAAAATTGCACAAAGAAAACCATTAGACACTAGATATACGTGGTTCACCCCAGTGTGGGGATACGTCCACCAACTGCTTCACCTCTTTATTATTCATCCAGATCTTACATTCATTCACTCATGTGCACTAAGCCATAGATTCAAGCTTCGCCTAAGATAGGAGATCTGCGCACTGAGCACCAGATCCTCCTTCTTTACTTCCCAAAAATAGGTCACAGAGCCACAATCTCTTACATCACTTAGCCTCTTCTACACAATTACAGTCAAGCACAAAGCCTCGACCACTTACATTCCTTTGCACAAAGCACTACTTGAGATTTACTTTCTATACTACATTCCCCTTTATTTATACTTTACAAACCCTTACAATAAGGCCTAAACATGGGAAAATCCCATGGGCCGACATCCCATAAACCCATTAAAAAAACCCTAGAGAACCCCTTACTGGGTCCACATAGCCCACAAAATAAATGAGATCTGCGATCTCATCTCTGCCTGGGCACTCCTTCTTCGACCATCGTGTAGAAGTCCAAAAGTGGGCCAAATCTAACCAAGGTTTCCTCAAAACTTGGTCGAGGGCCAACAGGCCCCCAACACTCACCTGTGACTCGTCCCGAGTCACTTAGGTCTGGAAAATGTTGCTTTGAAGGCTTGGAGATTAACTCAAGCTGCCTCAATTTGCTGCTTCGCCTGAGCCTCCTGCTCAGGGAGCTCCGAGATCGTCTTCTCTGTAACAAGCACTTCCAGGCGTTGTTTTACTGTTACAACCACTTGATCCAATTGCGAGCCCTGTCCATCAATTTCTCCGAACACCTTGTAGTCCTCATCCTGCACAGGTTGTAGCTTTTGCGTGACTTCCATTACTTTACCCTAGAGGGAAGTGATCTATTGTTGTACTTCATGTTGCTCCTAGGATCTCTTCATTCTTTCTACCACGGTGAACAACTTCATCTGCGCCTACACTGAAAATGCATGTTGTTGCGCTTCCAACTTCCTTAGCTATGGATCCTCGGTGAGGCGTTCATATGTTTGTGTGCTTCTATCACTAAGTTGTTTTCATTCCGAGGTGAGGGATCTTATCTTTATACTGTGTTCTTAGCGGTCTCCTCCCTCTGGTCATGCACCTCCTGTGGGGTGCTCGGTATTGTTTGGGCCTCCAATTATGTTATTATGGCCTGAAGCTACTGGAGGGTCTTAGCGAGCTTCACTCCTTGAGCATCGAACGAATCTTCCCCTTCATGTGTCAAGCCTGGCATAGAGCGACATTCTTTACTCGCCGCTTCTTTGATCGTGGCCCTTTCTATGAGTAGTTGCTCCTTTTCTCTCTGTAGCTGGGCCTTTTTCTCCTGAAGCTCTACTTTCTCACTTTCCTGAGCTGCTACATTGTCCTACGCTGCTCGTAATTTCACTAAGACTTCGTCCTTCTCCTTTTTCAAGGATTTTGCAGCGTTCTCCTTCTCTTCCTAGACTCTCTGGAACCAATCTTTTGTTGCATCTACCAGTCTTCTCAACTGGGTTGGTTCATCCCCCAATTTTGTAATCAGTGATGAGGAAGGTGCAGTGGGTACTGCGCAGACCAAACGAACATCTTTTTGTACTTACTTCAATTCCTTCTCTATCCTTCCATAAAGATCCTCCTTCTTCTCTCCATATCTCCGCAAGATGTCCTTGGAAGCGTCCCTCATAGCTCCGCAGACCAGACTGATGTCATCCTTAATGAGAGTGGCCTCCAACTGGGGCTTATTAGGGCGTGTCTTATTCTTGGCTGAAGGTTTCTTCAAAGAAATCTTCCTCTTCTACGGTGTTACTATCCCAACAGGGGGATATTCAGGTGGAGGGGTGGTAGATTTTCCTCCCCCTTGCTCTTTTTCTCCTTCATCTCCTCCTCCTTGTCCATTTGCTTCGTCTTCTCCTCCTCCTAGCGAGCCAAACCCGTTATCTTTAGAAGCATTGTCCTCTTCATCACTTATATCTTGGACTTCCTCCTGCTTTTTCTTATTTTTCATCCCATTGGACTACCCGACATGCTCAACTCGGGTAACTATGGGGCTTCCTATGGTGTTAGTGTCGGATAATTCTGCATCAGCGATAGGTTCAAGAAATTCCTCCGGCCAGTCCTTTGTAATCTTCTCCATATCATCATCAGTCAGTGATCCGGATTTTATGAGCAGAATGAAATGACTACATATTATTAATAGGTGCTTAACACAAAATAACAAAGATACAGTAAAACCAATTTTCTATTCAATACGGAAATAAGCTAAAACTGTAAAATGCAGCGGAAACAAGTTGGTTGGAATGGTGGCGGCTTATATTTGAGAAGAGATGTGACAGTTGCGCTCATTCACAAGAAGAATATTACAATGAGGCTTTGAAGGCATTTTTACAATAAACAGGAATTCCAAAAACCCTAGATATCCAAAAACCTAACCCTAGGAGATGAAGCGCCAAAAGTCATGTGGGCCCTTTTTGGGTAAGTAAGTACACCAACTTCCCGTGGTCGTAACTTTTGCATATGATCTTCGTTTTAGGCACATGATAGAATGTTGGAAAGGTATTTTCGAGAATATTCATTTTGGGGGCTCAATCATGCCTTCGACTATCATTTAGAATATCGATCCCGAAAAACCTTCATTTAGGCCCTCAAAATGGCCCCGAAAGTTAAAACTGCTAAAAATAGTAAATTGCCAAAATTGCCAGAAAATTGTTTTGAGCCAGTTGGAAAAGGTGGGTGGCCATCAATATCCACCTGGATAAATCATCCCTCCTTAGGAAGAAATGGTCTCCATTGCATTGAGTTCCCCCATCAGATGAGGAAATTTCAGCTAAATTTGGCCCCGGGTGAGCCACTTGCCTTGGTGCAAGAGTTGCCCTGCTTTGATGACTCGATAAAGTTGGATCCTTTGATGTCGAGTGCACTTAATTTGTGTGTCCACAATATGATCACGAGGTGCCTATTGTATGCATTCGGGGTTGAGCTATGTTGGTGTCAATTGTTCTGCTACTTCTGAGGTGTCCAATAATGGTGGGAAATAAGGGAGAAGGAGATCCACGTTGAAGACTGGGTGTAGGCCAAGGAAAGGAGGAATGTTGAGCTAAAAAGAATTATCCCCCACGGCCTTGTTGATGGTGTACGACCCATAACGGAGTGGGCGAAGCTTCCGATGGGGTCCTGTAAGGCGTTCTCTCTGCAAGTGCAACCAAACTTTGTCGCCCACCTGAAACTTATGTGGCACCTGATGTTGATCATGGCGTTGCTTGTACTTTTCATTGGACTTATGTAGTATCTCCTGAACCTGTTGGCGGATGTGCTGGATCCGATCAATGAACCGAGTGGCTTTGTCAGCTTCAGTTGGAGTAGGATATGAGTCAGTTGAAGTGACCACAAGGGGAAGTGCAACATCTATGGGACCCAATAGTTGGAATCCCAACCCCACCTGAAAGGGGTTGTGGTCGGTTGAGCTCTACAGGGCTCAATTGTAGCTATGTTGGACATAGGGAAGGCTCTCATCCCATGTGTGAGGGTGCTTTGAATTATACATGCAAAGGATATGCACAATCATTCGATTTACGACTTCAGTTTGGCCAGTTGTCTGGGGGTGGAAGGCCGTGGATTTGGTCAGCTTGGTTTCCAACAGTGACCAGAGGCTCGACTGGAATGCGCTGAGAAATCGACTGTCCCGGTCTTAGACAATGGTTTGTGGGATTCCAAAATGTACCCAGACTCGTTCAAAGAAGAGCTTGGCAGTGGCCTTTGTTGTGATGCTCTTCCTGCAGGGAACCATAATCGCCATCTTAGAAAAGAGATCAACAACCACAAAAACACAGTCATTTCCCCACTTGGTGGACGGGAGGCCTGACATGTAGTCCATTGAGATGGATTCCCATAGCCTGTCAGGAGTAAGAAGAGGGGTATACAGGCTCTGTTTCTTAGTGGTCAGTTTGGCAATAGTGTAGGCATTGTAGGACCTAATATACTTGTTGACCTCACGTCGAAGTTTCGGACAGTAGAAATGTTTTTGTAGCATTGCCACTGTCTTTTCGACGCCGAAGTGTCTTTCCACCCGACTGCAGTGGGATTCCCAGATCAACTTCGCTCGCTCGCTTGATGGAACACAGATTTGGCCCAGACGACATAACAACCCATCCTGAAGATGGAAATTATCGACAACTACATTTTCACCTAACATTTGGTAGGTGGTGGCGAAGTCTGGGTTTGTCTCATAGAGTTGGGGCCATCTAGAGGTCTCATGGCCACAATATTCTAGCACCGTGGTGAGTGTTGCGACTAGTGATCTGCTGAGGCAATCAATGATGTGATTGGTGCTTCCTATTTTATAATTTATGTTGAGGTGGAATTGTTGCAAGTATGTGGACCACTTTTTATGGCGGTCATTCTGCAATTTTCCTTGTGTCTACATGAACTGCAGTGGCTTATGATCAGTGTGGATGATTGTCTCCTTCCCAAGATTGTAATGTCTCCACTGGCGATAGGATTTCACATTGGAGTACATTTCTTTGTTGTAAGTAGGGTACTTACGGACAACATCCGATAGTGTCTCACTATGATAGGCCACGGGGTGGTCCTGCTGAGTGAGAATGGCGCCCATAGCATAGTTTGAAGCATTTGTCTCAATCTCAAAGGGTTGTTGCAGGTCTGGTAGTGAAAGTACTGGGTTTGAGCACAAGCACTGCTTCAAATTATCGAACTCTTGTTGTTGGGATCGGCCCCACACAAACTTCACCTTACCACCACCCCTGGTTATTTGGCTGAGGGCCCATGCAATATGGGATAATCCCAACATGAACCTGTGGTAAAAACTGGCAAGGCCCAAGAAGCTCCGAAGCTCAGTGGGTGTGGTTGGGGCTAGCCAGTCACAGATTACTTGGATCTTGGTTGGGTCCACATGTATGCCATGCTGATCAATGATGTAGCCCATGTAATGGACCTTGTCTATGCCGAAGGATCATTTTTCCAAGTTGGTGTATAGCTTGTGTTGTTGCAAGGTGTGAAGAACCTATTGAATATGTTGCAAGTGTTCGGCCCAAGTCTTGTTGTAAATGAGAATGTCATCCAGATACACCACTACAAAAGTATTGGTGAATGGTTGCAGGATATCGTCCATCATCCTCATGAAATTGGCTGGAGAATTTGTCAAACCAAAGGGCATGACCAACCATTCAAAAAGGTCTTCATTTGACTTGAAGGAGGTTTTCCATACATCTGTCTGTTCTATCGGGACCTGGTGGTAACCATACTTCAGATCAATCTTACTGAAGTATTTGGCCCTCGTGAGTTGATCAAGGAGGTCGTCGATTCGGGGAATCGAGTACCAGTTTCTAACTGTGATTTTACTCAGAGCTCGGTAATCAATGCAGAGTCAACAGGTTCCATCTTTCTTCTGTACCAACACGATTAGGCTCCCACGCGGTGATGAGATGGGACAGATGTGCCCCTTGTGGAGCAGTTCTTGGATTTGTCACTTGATCTCCTCATTCTCTAATAGAGAGCGACGATAGACTGGCCCATTGAGCAGCGATGCATCGGGGGTCAGATCGATGGGGTGCTTGACCTGGAAGTGCAGAGGTACCCCGGTAGCTAAGGAGAAGATATATGAGTATTCTTCCACGACCTTATCTACTTGCTTTTGCTGTGTGGAGAGGTCAGCCGCAAAGACCCTAGATCTGGCTATGATCTTTCGCTTATTCTGAGAGTGAATCATGAAGAAGACAAACTTCCCCGTCTGAGAGATGACCTTCCTTCATTGCTTAGCAGAGATCAAGGAAATAGCACTAGGTGGGACTGCCTCGGGTATCCTGTACAATTTCTTGTTCAAAGTAATAATAACACTACGAGGCCTAGACTCATATACATCATGACGTTTCCATAAATAATGTTGGCCCAAAGTAACATCACAAACTTCGAGAGGAGAAACATCACACAATACCTCATCTTTGAAGGGCTTGATGTTGTACGACAGTCGACACTGTTCGCTGACGCAGAGATAGCTTCCTTAGCGGAGCCATCCAATGGTGTAGGGTTGTGGGTGCGGTGTTGTCAGAAGGGGAAACCGCTTGACGACCTATGATGAAATGAGGTTCTTTTGGCTACCTCTATCCACGATGAAGTGAAACAGGGTGCCTTTTACCCACATCTGTGAATGGAAGAGTCACTCTCCTTCTCCTGGCTCATCTGGTTCACTAGGTTGGAGCTTGGTGGTAGCAACAGTGGCATTGGGTTCCACGTCAATGATTTGTCTTCCCCTTTCTAGTTCTAGCTCAGAGTCAGAACCTGCATCTGATTCAGAGGCTTTCACTTCGGCCACTAGCTATTGCTTTGAGCGGCAATCAACAGTGTTATGCCAAGGGCTCTTATGGAAGTCACACCACTTCCTGGTATCTTTCTTTGTCTTTCCGGTGTCTTTCTTTGCTTGCAGCTTGGACTAGTTGTCCTGATACTATCCATATTTTCTATGTCCTTTGTTCTATGTGTTGGGGCCACCCTCTCTTGGGTTTTGTTGTGAGGGGTTCCCATGTCCAAATTGTCGCATCTTTTGTTTGAGCTTCTACTTGATTTTGATGGCATGTCGGTAGGCTACGCCCAAGGATGAAATGTCTCCAGAAATTCCATTTCAGTCTGGATGTATCTATGCAGAGCACTGCGATACTTGAGCACCAAATGTCGCTCTGAATCTTTGATACCCATCTTGGTGCACAAGGTATGGAAGATATTTGTGAAATCTGGCACTGCTTGGTATCTTTCTTGCCGCAGTGTGGTCCATTTAGTATACAAGTCGTCATAGCTTCCAACATGGTAGTATTGTTCCTTAATAGCATCCCTGAAGGATTCCCATGTGGTCGTGACTGTAAATAATGAGGTTTCATCTGTTTCCTTTTTCTCACAAAAAGTTTCCCACCAATATTTGACATGGGGAACGACTTTGAGGAGTGTAAAAGTAATCTTTTCTCTATTCGAAAAGTTATGGACAGAAAAATACCCTTCTAGTAGATTCAACCACTTGTCTACAACATCTTCATCTATATGACCTTCAAATATAGGAATATTGAAGTTTATTTGTACCTTGAAGGGGGCGGCGCCTCCGCTCGAAGAATATGCATCGCTTATTGGTAGTCGTCAAAGGATTTGCACGAAACTATCCATCATCTCGTTCCTTTGTTGCGTGAGGGATTCCTCGATCAATAGTTTGAAAGGATCTCCTGTCCTATCATCTTTCTTTTCTCCTTCCATGAGAGGTCACTTGGGTGTGCAAGATATTTTTTCCTCAAGAGAAACAATCTCGAGACCCAACTCTTTGTACTTCGACCTCGTTGGGGACATGCATTAAGACGACAAGGAGAAGACCGCTCTGATACCACTGATCCAGATTTTATGATCAGAACGAAATGACTATAGATTATTAACAGGTTCTTAACACAAAATAATATAGATACAGTAAAACTAGTTTTCTATTCAATAAGGAAATAAGCTGAAACTGTAAAATGCAGCGAAAACAAGCTGGTTGGAATGGTAGTCGCTTTCTCTGAGAAGAGATGTGATGGTTGTGCTCATTCGTAAGAAGAAGATTACAATGAGGCTTTGAAGGCCTTTTTACAATAAACAGGAATGCCAAAAACCATAGACATCTAAAAACCTAACCCTAGGAGATGAAGCGCCAAAAGTCATGTGGGCCCCGTTTGGGTAAGTTAGTACATCAACTTCCCGGGGTCGTAACTTTTGCATACGATCTCCGTTTTAGGGGCATGATAGCCCATTGGAAAGGTATTGTCGAGGAGATTCATTTTTGGGGCTCAATCATGCCTTCGTCTATCATTGAGAATCTCTATCCCGAAAAAACCTTCATTTAGGCCCTCAAAATGGCCCCAGAAGTTAAAAATGCTAAAAATAGTAAATTGTCAAAATTGCCAGAAAATTGTTTTGAGCCAGTTGGAAAAGGTGGGTGGCCACTGATATCCACCTGGATCATTTAGCTTGTATTACAACTGCAATTCTTCCTGGTTCTCATCTCTGCGCGCGATGATGTAGATGAAATGAGGATCAACGTGAAACTTTTATATTGGTCGGTACTGGTGCAGGGTGTGCGGTGTCATGCGCGGGAATGATTCGATCCAGACCTTCAATTGTTGGTAGTATGCATGAAACATGACATTGGATTGCCATTGCTTCGTCATGTCATTGGTATACCATAGGGTTGAAAACTGAGCGGCCAACGACTCTGAGGGTTCGATCTCTGGGAAGGTGGCTCCTTTAGGCATTTTTCAAGCGACAAATGCAATCAAAATGATTACCCAACTGTAATGGAATTCATATCCAATATCCTATGCTTCATGACAATCCTTCTCTATCTCATTAACAAGGTATTTTGCCCAATTCATCTGCATTCCCTCCACACATTTTCCTGCGAGGTCTACCACAAACCCGGTGACCTGTGTGGGGCGGTTCTTCCTCATGAGCTTGCCAACTAGGAGTTAAAAAGCAAGGTGCACTACGCCATCATGTATAGAGGCTACCTTGTAACCTCATTTTCCTTTCTTGACTTCTCCGTAAGCTTCCTTGATGCACTGCGCCAGGGAACGGTCTGAGGCATTCCCTGGGTAAAACTATTGAGGGTCGGAACCCTTCACACTTAAGCCTGTGATCTGGTGGATCAACGTTGGATCCATAGAAATCCTTCTGTTGATCCATAAGTGTCCTCCATGATAGCATGACAAGAGGATTTTAACATAAGCGTTAACCTCCTGGTGGCGGCCAAAATGCAGGATCTTCATCACGTTTAACACACTAGACTGTGCGAGCTCCTTAATCCATGGATGGGAGACGAGGCGAGGATTCTTTCTAGTTGACTTCATCAAGTAGCGGTGGGGTGTTAACATAGCGTAGTTCTTCCTGTCTCCTAAATTTAAGTCGTTGTTCTTTAATAGCGGGATCTTCCCTAACTGACTCCCGACTACGCGAATTCCTTTAGGAATGTACGCGGTGAACACAAAATACTCAAAATATCGAGGGATACTATCACGGTTAACAACGCCATCCAAAGGTGGAATATAATCGGGTAGGATCGATGGGATCTGCTTCAATCACGGGGTTGACACGGCCGAAACGATGTCCAATCGAAGGGGAATCCTGCATTCCCTGAGTCGATGACACCTCGACACCTTTGGATATCGGTATGTCGACCATTAGCTTCTTAAGGACTTCCTCGACGGACTTCTCCAAGTCACTAGGTTCGCCCGACATTCTCGCTTTTAACAAATGGATGGTAGGGTAGACAAATGAACAGGCGTGGTCTTCTTTCAGATAATGATAGGTTGCAAAACTCGACACTTGGACAATTCTCTTCTTAGCTTAGTCAATCACGGGTAGAAAAAATTGGTCCTAGCACAGTGACCGACGAGTTAAATAAGCGGGGAATCGTGACGGATCTTCCAACGGATAGGAATTGCTTCCATCAATGTAAATCTATCCGTTATGGCACGGTCTCAACATCCCAAAGCGGTCCATAAGCTCATAAATGCATTTCCTAACCGTTCTGGAGCGTCATTCTAACGGTCGGGACGCCTCCAATAGTCATATAAATTCTCCAAGGTGAAGTCCCATTCTGTGCAAACATGTTGTTCCACCGAGGTTCAAATCCTGTGAACCTGCCTCCTGCGAGGTTCTAGCCTGCGAAGTCTTCCATCTGGTTTCGGTAGCTTCTTATAGCTTTTCCATCTTAGCTTTATTTTTATTGAGTTTCCTTGCCTCCTTTCCTGTTAACTGAGTCTCTCTAATTGTTTCTGGAATCCTCTTTCCATTCTTATTCGTATCTTCCCCTAGAGTAGTGGCTTTGCACTGTTGAGGTGCCCTTAAAGGGTCTGAAGTTAATATCTCTTTTCTTAACACTTCCTGAGTGGGAATACTCCTTTCTTGAATAGATAGGTTCCTCAATCCTTCTTGCATTCTTTCAGCCTTGATAGATGATTCTCTTGCCTTCTGTCCCTCCCGTGTTGTTACTTTTTTATGTTGCTTCGACTTATCCTATCGTTCTTCTATGAGTCTGTCTATTTTCATAGCTATGAAATCCATTAATTCTTGCTTTTTCTTTTCTATAGCTTCTTCCTCTACTTTTCTTCTTATCTGATCCTTCTCCATCCAAGTCTTACCTAACAATAGTGGGAAAGGGGCGTTGTCCCCAACAAACCTAATGACTTCAAATTCTTCTTCAGTTGATGTTCCCTGAACAACAATAGGTACATTAATAACTCTTCCACATAGGGTTGTCATCTTTCCCTTAAACAAGCCTATCCTTCCCAACGAAGGTACCACAGTAGGCTTTCCCAAATATTTCCAAGTTCCTTATGTCATAATATTCACTTGTGTTTCTTCATCCAAGACACAGTCTATGTCAAAGTCTTCTATTCTTGCACTTATGCACTGTTTTGCTTTCAAATTCTCTGGTAAACTGACATCTTTATGGATATCCATCGTTTCTTTTAACTGTAATAACGTAATCTGAACTTCCTCTGACCTTTTCTATTTATGACTTTATAACATGCCCTTAGTCTCTTGACTTTCTTCGTAGTTTTCTTGTCTCATGTTCATCCTTTCAACTTTAGGAATCATCCTTGGACAATCCTCAACCTCATGACCAACAATCTTACAACAAATACAAATAGGTCATGTGCCAGGGCATTCCTTAAAAAGATGTCTCGTTCTTTTGTAGTTATAACACAAAGTCAATCCTCTTTTTCTTTTAAATGTTCCCCAACCTCTTCTATACTGCGCACTTCCCTGAGGATCATAGTGTTGGACCTGCAATCTGTAAAAAACAATTATAGGTTCATGCATCCACTTATTAGTCCAAAAACTCTTTATATGCATAGGAATAACATATCTTTCTGCATTTCCATTAAATTTACTCAAATCAACTCTTTATTTCAACTGTGCGCTAACCTTCAGACTAGGACAAAATCTATTAAACATACTTAAGTTCATGCTTTCAAAACAAAAAATTTCACTTATATTTCTCTTGCCCAAGCACAAAGATTTGCCTATTCAGGATCTTACCTCTTTTCTTTATATCATATTTATTTCTTAGCACAGAGCTTCGCAAGTCAAGTAGAGTACTGTGCACTTCAACAATAGATCTACGCACAGAGATTCTCTTTTTCTTTACTTCAGTTCCCAACAATCACAGTTTCAGGTCCCGAAAACAGAACCATTTGTTGGCACAGGGGCAGACCCAGGGTTCAATGCTTAAAAACGCACCAACAAAACCCCGACTATCGATCCTTTCGGCAACACCTGCGTAGCAGGAAAAGTCTCACCCGAGGTAGAAGCAGGGGGGGTTACATGACACGGGTTCTTGTAACCAGGCTGGGACACAGATCTTTGATAATAACACTTCGCAGAGTATTCTATTAATGCCTAGAAGATAACCTGTATTAGTTCATTCACCTTATTAACATCGCGAACATAATCTAAGACAGATCTAGTGCAGTAATAACAAAATATTATGCACCTCAAACACTTAGCACTTAGCACTGTGGATCAGATCTAGCATTTAACATAAGCACATCATTTAAGAAAAACATACATATTCATTACACATTCTAATATAAGCACTAAGAAAAACATAACAAAGATAACATTGCACAAAGAAAACCATCAGACACCAGATATACGTGGTTCACCCCAGTGTGGGGCTATGTCCACCAACCACTTTGCCTCTTTATTATTCCTCCAGATATTACATTTATTCACTCCTGTGCACTAAGCCATAGAGTTGAGCTTCGCCTAAGACAAGAGATCTGTGCACTGAGCACCAAATCCTCCTTCTTTACTTCCCCAAAATAGGCCACAGAGCCACAATCTCTTACAACACTTAGCCTCTTCTACACAATTACAGTTGAGCACAAAGCCTCGACCACTTTCATTCCCT
Organism: Picea engelmannii; assembly: GCA_009831015.1. Classification (NCBI taxonomy): domain Eukaryota; kingdom Viridiplantae; phylum Streptophyta; class Pinopsida; order Pinales; family Pinaceae; genus Picea; species Picea engelmannii. The sequence goes on from ML777545.1 coordinate 329,954, forward strand.
TGCACAAAGCACTACTTGAGATCTACTTTCTATACTAGATTCCCCTTTATTTATACTTTACAAACCCTTACAATAAGGCCTGAACATGGGAAAATCCCATGGGCCGACATCCCATAAACCCATTACAAAAACCCTAGAGAACCCCTTATTGGGTCCAAATAGCCCGCAAAATAAGTGAGATCCACGATCTCATCTCCGCTTGGGCGCTCCTTCTTTGACCATCGCGTCGAAGTCCAAAAGTCGGCCAAATCTGACCAAGGTTTCCTCAAAACTTGGTCGAGGGCCAACAAGACTCATCAACTATGGCCTGGACAATTGGAAAAGCATGAATCTGAATACTACTTAGTCTATTTGTTTTGATGACCAAATCTAGTCTTCTACAATAAAGGTGGGCGAGACTCATCAACTCTATCTTGCACAATTGGGAAAAGCATGAATCCAAACAATTTGATGATTTGATGATTTGGAATATCCTTTTCACCTCTTCTACCATGGTTGTGACCATGATTTTATTTTTTGTTTTAGATGGCAAGCCGCACATCCCCTAATTTTTCTTTCAGATGGCAAGCCACACATCATTGAGGCTCATCTACAACAGAGTGTTATAGACATTGTTCTCAACCTCTAAACTCCTTAGTGGTCGGATTTTAATTTTGTTCACTTAGAACTCCTCTATGGTCACATTTTGATTTTGATTTTATAAATTGGAAGTTTGATGTACATTCCCACCCAAATGATCATTTGTTTAACCAAGAGTTTTTGCGGTACTGCCAACAAAAAAGATGGTCAAACCGTTGTTGGAAAAATGATTTTTTCTCTCAAATTTGATGCCTTATCTTTTCAAATCCCCCATGGAGACAAGTGAGGTTCAAGAAGTACATCAAACCTAGCTTTTTTTACTCAAGAAATGTTAAAGATGATCACCCGATTATGTTATATTCCCTACATCTTAGAGGGAGAGGTTATTTTCTATAGGCAACTGTTTTTGACCAATATATTATTTGTTGCAACAACAAAGATTGAAGCAAATAGCCGATGAAATTGCTTAGTAATGTGAATAGAGGTGAACACTAAAGAGGGATGATGATAATGCTCTAATAGTAGTTGTTTATTTTCAAATTATAGATCAAAACAAAAAAATGGACATACATAAACAAACATAATAAGAAAGAAAGGCTTCGACTAGAAGCCATTTAAGGTAGAACAAAGAGCATTAATTAACGTACCTCATCAACCAATCCTAGATAACTAAAGTGCAAAATATTGTGGCAATCCTGACTCTGCACAAAGGGGTTGGATTCTCACAGATGACAGATCCATTACTTAAACCCTGCCTACCTTTCCACCTTGTCCATCAACATAACATTCCAGCTTGTATATAGGATTTTTGTCTATATAAATCTTGTGAGATCAGTACCCATCCGCACACGTAACACATGAAAGCACATAAGATAATTGATAGATAAAATTGAAAGAGTGGCTATGTAATAACCACTTAAACCCTAGGTACCCCAAACCCTAGAAACCCTAATCAGGAATTAACTAATCGTTAGGGTTAGTGTTGGAATTTCTCTGCGCTCCTAAGAGTCAAACTATTTTTTTAAGACTTTTTAAGTTTGGATAAACCCTTCAAGGGTTATCTTGTTTAAAATTTTGTTCTCCATAGAGCATCTTTCTTAAAACTCCGCGAACATTTCAGTGAAATGGAATAAGAGTGCCCAATGAACGAAATTGTAGCACTCACTACTCGAGCAGAGGAAATAACTAGTTCGAACCTAGCACTCAATGTTTTGAAGTGTTCTCTTGTAATTACTTATTTGTGGTAGGTGGATATTCCAATCATTCGGGAAAGGTGACTATGAGGAGCGAGCTATCAATTGGCGAGCTGGAGCAAGGCTCGTCCAATAGATCTTCCGTATAGTCCACAACATCATGGTATGGAACCCTCTGAAGTGCCTCCATTTTCATTCACAGGGGAATCTAACCCGATCTCAACCACACGACTTAACTAGATCTGGGTGAAGAAGGTTGGGGTTGCGAGTGTTGTGACTATGAAAAAGGCGGTTCTTCATCTCCAATGTTCCAAGTGGTTCTTCTGCCATATGGAACGTTCCAAACCATATCCACGTTGCCATGTAAGAGGTTCTTCTACCATTTGGAACGTTACAAACCATATATACACTGCCACGTACATTGACACATGGCTTACCTCCATACACTCTCAATAGACGACGAAATTGGAAAAGAGACTCTCACTTAAAAAATGCCTTCGACGTAATAAAATAAATTACATGATCTCAGGTAAGTATTTCCCTTAATGGGATATATGTTCACTTAGGGATATAGAACTCTCCTCTTGATTGGATCATGGCACCGATTAGATATAGAATTAGAGAATCCCCAAATACCTATGTTGGGATATATTAAATGATTTGGACCTTGTTATTCATGCCCCAACAAAGTACACAAATTCTCTTTTGGAAACAATCATTGTTACCTTTCTTTCTTTCGTTGGGAAGTATATCCTCACCATCCTGCAAGAATAAGTCGTCTCCTCTACAACAAATAAGCATTACTCTTCAAAGTTTATGCAGGAAGAATTATAATATTTGGCTCATTAAACTTGGAATACTTTTCTAGAGTCCTTAGAATGCATGGTGGTCATAGAACATTCCTCACAATTAGGCATTGCATAATATTCATAGGTGGGGATATACTAGATAATGGACATCACTCATTCTCATAACTCTTGATCCAGGTGGATATTGGTGGCCACCCGCCTATTCCACTTGGACCCACACCATTGTTTCTTTCAGTTTTTCAGTTTCCTTAATTGTCGCAGAATTTACTATTTTTAGCAGTTTTTCGAGTCCTGAACTTTCGGAGCTGTTTTGAGGCCCTAAATGACGTTTCTTGGGCATTCATGCTTCGATGAATGTGGGTCTGTTTTGAACTCAATATTTATTGCTGGCAGTGTAGTCCTCGGATAGATCTTTCTAACGATGTATCATGTGCATCAAACATAGATAGTATGCCAAAGTTACGACCCTGAGAAATTGATGTACCAAGGCTAGTAGCCGCCACATCTCTTCTCAAAGATAAGCTACCAGTGCTCGAGCTATTTTATTTCCATTCTGTATGTAAGCATATTTCAGTCATTTGTTGTTAATGAAATGAAGTTTTACTTCCGCTGCATCTCTGTGTTTATGTGTATTGATGTATTTCATTTTGTTCCTGCATAAATATGGATCAACTCTACAACTACACGTAATCTTGTTCCTTAAAAAACCAATAGAGGCCCAAATCTACCATCTCGACTTGATATGGTTACATAGGAACTACCAAATGACCAATTTGCTATGTATATCTAGAACAAACTATAAATCTAGGCATAGTAAATGAAGTCAATCTTCTTATTTACCCTTCACTAGTAGAAATCAAATGAGAAGAAGACTCTAAATAGAGGCCATAAGCTTCAAATCACAATGGAGAGTCACATGATTCTTGCAAGAAAACATTAGGACCGGAATAATGGGAAAGATCCTTTATGGAATAGAATTTTTTCATATATATCTTGAGTTTCCCAGGGTATTTCACACCATTAAGGTTGGTATCCAAATAAAATGATTGATCTAATTGATCCATATAGTACAACAAACCAAAAAAAATCAAATATAATGGCATGTTTGTTATTTTGACATTGTGTCGATAAAACCCAAATTATAGCTCAATCTCGTCAGCTGCAAGTGCCTCTTCAGCAACAACCTCCTCCTCATAGTCATCATCCAATCTGAAATAAGGATTGTGTCAATTTTTTTATATGTTTTCTCTGGAAAACAAACAATTATGTCAAGCATTTGATAGGAGTCTTCTTTTTTGTTACCTAATCCATGATTCTCTACCTCCTCTTTTGTCCAGATGAAGGAGAACCAACAAATAATACCATAGACTGAATATATTGCACAACGAGACACCCAAAATTTAATATGAGTATTAAACAAGGGTGAAACAATGCATAAATATCATTCAATGAGGTCCCAAAGAAGAATGGATATGTTGGTTTAGTTGTACATATATGACTGCTCTTTGAGTGGAATTCCTAGAGGCTTTTTGGAGCACCCCGAATATGAAATTGAATGGTATTTAAAGTGAAAGTTAATGATATTACCTGTACAAATGTAATGTTTTTTTGCATCCTATGCACGTTCAATCTCATTGGCATTCTCTTCAACAAAAGAAGCCACATGCTTTACTCCATGTTCCCTTGCATCCTCTGAAATTTATTTTATGGAATTTAGTGACATCTATCTCTTTGACTCAAGCCATGAAATCATCCCTATGGACTTGGAACTTGCTTCTACAACAAGAGTTACAATCATAAACAATAATAATCCCACACAACTTTATACACAACTTTATGAGATGAACAGATTCATCAGAATCTACAATTAAGTGACGAAACCATATCTATTAAAGAATTTCTATTGGCATGCAAATGCATACATATTTTCTAAAACATTGACACGGGAGATCTTCTTTTATTTTTTACATCTTCTTGCCAAAACTAACTTGAAACAACAAAGGTACAAGAGTAACTAATCACCTTAAGTTCAAAAATGCAAAGAATAATTTATGTTGTATTGAAAACTTAAACTTAGGGTTACCAAATATAAACACAACATCACCAGGAGAAGAAATGAAATCATTTACACCTAACAAAAATGTTAAAACATCGACACAAGTCCAACATAAATGTCACCAGCCTCACCAAATACAAATTAGGAGGAAAAACAAAACCAAAATTTAAAAAAACACATAGAATTCCCTCATCCAAATTCTTTGGTTAGATGCATCTAAAATCAAAATGGAAAGCAAGGTTGGGTATAAGAAAATTATTTGGCTTCAAAATTGGGTTTAATAATAAATTAGGTTTAATAAAACCATTTTGCTGGAAAAGTGTGTAAGTTAAGAATACCATTTTGATTGAGATGTGTAAGACAAATATAGTATCATTTTTTGGAAAAGTGTGTAAGATATTTACTATAAATACTTTAAGTTATAATTTTATTAGTATTTTAACTATGTGCATAGTGAAATAATGACCATTGGAATAATAAAAATGTGATATTTAAGTATCTTTAATTCAAACAATTCCAATTCAATTATAAAAAAATTTAATTCAAAGAATTTCAACTCAATCATAATGGATTATGTAATCCAATTATAAAAAAATTTAATTCAAAGAATTTCAACTCAATCATAATGGATTATGTAATCCATATGATTGTTTTTTTAAATAATTTTGATAATATATTTTTTGTTTTGATGTTCATTTTTTATCTCAAAATTTTTCTAATTACTTACATGTGAACAAAGAATATAAATTTGGGTTGATATACATAACTCCAAACATGTCATGTATGAACTAGATAGTAAAAAATAAAGTAAAAAGATACAATTGGTGACATCTCAAGTTAGTGATGTGTCTTTAAATTGAAGTTTTTCTTTCAAAATTATCTTATAATTATTACTAAGAATTTAATGTAACACTTAACTTATGTTTTAATTTTTGTGCCACCAAGTATGAGTCTATGACTTCATCAAGGAATTCTTGGAAAAGATCCAACAATATGTTCAAGATGTTCATGTGGCTCAATAGCATGATGAACATTTTAGAATATGAAGAGATATATTTATTGCTGGTAATACACTATCAATGGTGGATTTTACTAAGAATTACACCCACCGGCCACAAAATAAGATTCAAAACAAATATTATCATTCAAAGCATGTCAACCAAATGTTCCATATCACATACAGACATGGGCTAGATAGCAATGAAGACAAACAAATAATATTGAATAAGTATCATTTCTATATAAGTGATGATATGTGCCATGACTTTGCTTATGTGCAACATTGCTTTCAATTGTTCTACAATCACTTGAAGGATAAAAATGCATAGATGTATCAACATTAGATTTAGTAAAATGGTTGTGTGGGCTAGTTCCAAAAGGTCTATGTTTTTCAATGGTTGTGTTTGTTGCACAATAAATATAAGGTGTCAAATATTTGGAACTATTTTGAGACTGTGCATGGAAAATGGGAGTATGATGGAGATAGTGTGTGTGTTAAAACTATATTACATATTAAGGAATTGAAGTTTATGGGAAATTCCCCTATTCAAGATGAAAAATCCATAGTTGAATGGTATTCTTCAGTAATGGTAAGAGGGATCAAGGAGAGAGAAATTGACAAAGAAAGAACATGTGCAATTTTTTTGGGGTGCTAATTGATGTAGAATGTCCATATGCATATCATTGCAACACAATAGATGGTATTTATGGATTTGATTTACTTTGAGCAACAAAAAATGATGTATCCAAAATATGGATGAGAAATCATGCATGCTTCTATGGTACATGTAGCAATGGTGATTGATTGGGATGACTGTGAATCCATGGATAGGGTTGATACATGGGATTGTGTATCACTTGCCATTGATCAATGGATAACTATTGAATTAACTCAATTGGAGGAGGACCAATCAACTATTTCATCATATTGCAGTAATGTCTTAGATCTTATGCAACAAAGTTTAGTGCACATGAGGAATATTATATTAATTTTGATATTTTAGCATTAATGTAGTATGCTTTGTTAATTTAGTGTAATGGGGTTTTCAATAAGACCTTTAAAAAGAAAGTTGTGAATTGATGTGTTGACACTTCATTTTTGCAAGGAACATATAAATAGTGGTTTCCTCAAAAGATAATGAATAGGGCATTGACTTTGGTTTACACATTACTTAGAGGGAAAGAAAACCCGTAATATATCATTAATTGATGATAACATAAAACAATTTTTGATTAGGTCAATGGTTGTTAAAATTCAATATTTGATAGAGGATGATAACAAACCAAAGAAAGGTGGTTATGTATTTTAGGATTACAAACCAAATGCATTTTTATACTAATTTACAAACTCATAAGTAATTGGTACAAACCTTCAACTACAAATAATTCTCAAGAAAAAAACATTAAAAGTATGATAATTCCTACCTCATTCCAAGAATCATAATTTAATGGAGACTATGAGTACCATAAATGATCTAGATGGTTTACTAGAATGATCATAGATAACTAGACAAATGAGGTAATATCACATGTGGTTTTTTATTATTTTTGAGTTGCATTGTTTTTTAATGAAATTGATGTTGGGATTGGGGGTAACCCTGAGAAGAACAAAATAAAATATATAGAAATAGAACAAAAGGAATAATACTCCAAGAAAAACAATGATGTCTAAAGGTGGCCTATAGTCACCATTTTAGCACTTGAGCACAATGCATTGTGATCGAAACACCACAATGCATCATTGAATACATCACTTTTCAATGCATCTAATCGACCCATGGGGTACTTTATTTATAGTCTTATGATCTAACCAATTTCCTTGAAATGGGGAAGATATGGTCCATAAATAACAGTCGACGATTGTAATGGTTTCCAGCAAACCCACATTGTCCTATCAGCTGGTCAAATCAACCATCCATTCGTTTGACACATAGTTGATTTCTCAGCTAGTCAATCCATTGATCGATTGTCCCTGACTACTAGTCGATCACACAACCGATTGTATCTAATTGTTTGTGCATACACAATTTAAGTCTCATGTTTGTACATTAAAACACCAAAAATATGTTAATGTTAATGCCATTATTATAGTTCTTTGCATTTCATAAGATAAGAGCATAATAAGAACAAGATCACTGAGAAATACACATTCACAAGAGACACA
>ML777545.1:351310-362496 GCA_009831015.1 Picea engelmannii
AGGTCGCCCTTCGCACAGTCGATATGACTTCTTCTTTAGTCCTGTGTGCCTGGTTTTCTCTCAAAACTCTGGCTTTGTAAGAGCTTGCTTGTTGTTTTTCGAAGTTTGACAATGTTTTTCTTTAAAACTTCTATTAACTAATGGTTCCACTACGAGCGTGATATTTAATGTTGGTGGGTTGGTGGGCAAGAATTGCATGAGCTATCAAGGCTGAAACACAAATATCGAGGTACATCATCACATTTAAAATATCAGTCAATAACTTCCTGGTATGGGTTTTGTCGTTTGTGCCTGCAGCATGCATTCACAACAATTACATGTAATGGCGTAGCGCCGTAGGCTAAAACCCAAACGAAGGACGGTGCATCTTTTCCGGCTTCTCCCAGATTCCGGCAATTCATTTTCCGTCCGCCCCTTTTCCCGACGCCGTCTCCCTTAGCAGCCCCATCGCCGTTTGCAGATGGTTGAGTAATCGAGGAATGGTTGGCTGATTTGACAAGGCGGTCACAATCCTAAATGCGATGTGACGTTCTGTTTGAGTTCCAAATTCAAATTTTAAAAGCTGCATTCCACCGCCTACCTTTTGTTCCCTCCCGAGTGTAACAGCTTAGTTTAAACGTTCTACGTTTTGGTTGTTTTCGGTTATTTTTTTCGTTTGATTTTATATTTTTTTGTTGTTTTTTTGGTTATTTTTTCTTTTTGATTTTGCCAAAATTCGGTGAAGAATGATCGGATCTGTAAATTTGAGTGGCTAAATTTGTATGAGTGCTTCCGGAGTTTTTCAACATACTGAATGCATTTATGCATTCAGAAATGCAAATTAAACAACAGAAAATATGCAAATTAAACAACAGAAAATAACCACTTTGTCCAAATTTACATCGTCAGATTCCGACCAAAAATCTCAAAAGGTAGAATGTTTAGCCAACGCCGTTTTAGAGGTGGTATGGCAACGCGCGACCTTTGCTTGACATGAGTCCCAAGCAGTGTTTTTTTGCCGACGTCACGTGCGCAGCGGCTCCTTTGTCAAACTTTGTTCTCTTTATTGCGCGCTATCCATCGATCTTTATATCCATAGTCCTGAGCTTTTGGAACTTTGTCATAGTTGTTGGAGCTTGCTTTTCGTACTCCCATGATCCATAAGTTGTTTTGACGAGGGTTGCCTATCCATGACAAGGAGCATTTAAGCAGGTCTTGGTGGCATCCATTCTCCAATGATGATGGGAAGGAAAGAAAAGAAAGAAAGAAATTTTAACGTCCACGAGGTTAACAATAGCTTATGGGACAGAGCCTCAGACATTGATTTCTGCATTTCAACGCTTTTCCTGTTCAGTTTGATGATGAACTCTCCCAATTTCTCCAGTGTCCCATTGTTGAATAAACTATTCCAAGAGCTAGCAGTGAAGATACTTACATAATTGTCCCAGCTATCTTTGAAAACTTCACAGTCTAAAATAAAATGTTTCTATATTTATACTTTTCCAAAGGTGCAGAGCATGCACAACCTTTCTTCCCAAACTTCTTTTAGTCTTTTTACTGCGCCCTATATGCTACGCTCATGAGTTTTCCACCATATGCATATGAGACTTGTTGTGGATACGCCCTCTAATATTTATGCACCTTAAAAGACTATGAGGATTGAAACATTATATGGAAGACGAACCTATCTTGTTCGGCTTGATAGTTAGGTATTTGAAAGACCTTTGACCCTTGGATGCTCTGCCTCTTTCTTAGTGCCTTGTATATTGGTGCTGCTCTATGATTTGGCATTAAGTACTTGACACTTGGTAGGCATACTCACATATTACTTTGTAGAGGTGATAGCTTGGAATTTGGTTAAGATCAAGGATTTAAATAATAAAGCTCCATTTTTAATACAATACCAAATTCTAAAAAAATATATTATTTTTTTATATAAAAAAAGTTGGCTTATTTTAATGTAGCAAGAACAAGTTTGGTATTTTCAAACACGTCTATAAGCCCCAGAAATTGGGGTTAGTGATCAAAGGCATATGGGGAGACCTGTGAAATTTAGATAAGGTTTGATGCAAGATTTTAGGGCTTAACAAAATTGACAAATGACTTAGAGGTTGCAGGAATGAGAATCTTACACAAAATAATGCAAAGCTTTAAGAATTGCAAAGCTAGCATAATTTTGGCTTGAGGTAAAAAATTGACGATGTCAATTTTTGTTCTAAGGTAGTATTAACTAAAAGTCAATACCTTTAACTTTAATGGTGAAATCTTAAATCAAATGGTTACCCCTGTATGATATAGTCTTATGTGTGGTGAATGCCACTTTGATCACCCATTGGTGTTCTTATATTATACTTGAATGATATCTTATTGAATGTTATGGTTAAAAAATAGGTGTTTTTGTTGACTAGTGTTGAGTGTAGAAATGGTGCTACAAAATAACTTGGGCCTATGGACCTACATGTTAACTAAATTATTGAATTGTTTATATTTATACGTATGATGATTCTCATAAAAGTGATGTGTTGGTGTGATCATTTTGACAATGATAATATAGTTCACACAAGGAACATGGGTGTACCACCACCACCTCCTCCATCTCTTCCACATTCTTTGTCTCCACCACCACCTACATATCAAAGTGGTGACCAATGCCATGTTACAACGGGAGAAATGTGAGATTTGATGCAATCTTTCTAGAGGATCACTACAACACTAACAAATAAGATTTATTAGGAAAGTATTTTTGGTAGTGGATAGGGGCTAATTTTCCATGGTTTTTCCCAAAAAACGATTCGCTATTCTAAAAATGATTCGCCCAAATTCTATAGGATAAAATTATTTTACCTTAAAAATGGCCAAAATTTTATACAGACTATATAAAATCCTTAGAAATTTGAATATTTTTACAAAAATATCGCCAAAAATTTATAGTTGGCATATGAAGGATTAGTAAGATTCGCCAAGGTTTCTACATTTTAAAATAAATTTCCATCCTTAAAATAATCCCTGGTGGAAATCACTTTGGATTTGACACCTTTGACCAAGGAGGAGGACCTTCAAATCCTCTTATTGATGACCTTCATCGTGATCTTCAAAAGGTGGAGTTACCCCAGTTTCTGAGTTTTACTAAGGGAGAGGTGGTTGAGACATGGTTGTAAAACAAGACTTTGTGCTTTGCTTTGAAGGACTACTCTAATAACAAGTAAGATAGGGTTTATATTTACCAACTCAATGGTAGTTCCTTGCTTTGGGGGAAAAACTTGGAAGTACAATTGGGGTTCTCTATATACATCATATTATGCAAGAAATATGATAAGAAATTCTGCAAAAGGTATCTCTTTAAAGAGTACTCATAATGGTAATTGAATGAATTCAATTATTTTAAAGAAAAGGAAACTATATAATGATTGAGTGCGAGGAAATGTTTTTGGATCCTTAGATATGCTCCACATTTGAATAATGAGAAGTTGGAAGGTAAAAATATTTATGTATGGCCAGAATCTAAGGATTACAACAAAGGTCCACATCTTAGTGCCATGGACTTTAAGGTAGTGTAAAGGGAAATGATTGTTGAGGAGGAATTATTGGACAAATTTGAGGATAGAGGTATTGTGAGACCACTTAGACCTTTAGTGGGGAAACCCCCACAGAGTGGTTATTGGGGTTGTAGTTCCAAAACCTCCCTTACCCAGGCACAAAAAATCCTAGAGGGGAAATGTTATAGGGATTTAGAGGAATCCACCAAGGAGGCAAGGCCACCTTCCAAACCTTTGATGCAATAGAGCAATATGCACAGACGAAGTTCATTTAGAGCACTATGTAGTCCTTATCATCTCAACAAAGGATGTTTAGACCACCTTTGAGAAGGAGGATGTTGGGAATGTAGGGGATGCCACTTTGAGAGACACTACCCTCGAATGAAGCCAAGGCCAAGACCAAACTCGAGTCAAGGCAGTGTTGGATACATGGGTAGAGCCCATTGGATTCATGCCATTATAAAAAATTGACAGGTGATTGACAAGTGGAGAACCACTCCTAGGGGGGTGTCTACCCTTCTAGCCTTATCACAATGGGCCATGTCTCATCAGGGATTTGAACCCAAGTGGGTGAGTGTGAGCCCTACCTCTGAACCATTTGAGTTATTTTCCCTCAACTACAAATATCTCACTATCTTCACAACCAATGCATTTTCCATTGTAGGGGGAGTCCCTAATGCCACTCTATGACCAATATATTAAGCTCTTAACAAATATTGAATTCGAAAATGATGGTTCTTAAAGATAGTTATCATATTAAATGGAAGGGTTCAACATGATTAGTGCCTATCTTATTGGATTATGGGGTCATATATACATTGAGGCCAACATGGGATAATGAATATTACAATAGGATAATTCAATGAAGATGATTTGTTGATTAAACCAATTAAATGTTGAGCTAAGACAAAGAAAGAGCAATCCAAAGATATACCCTTACACCTACATTACCAATTGAAGGATAAAGTATGAAAATCGGCATGGAACATTGTATTTTGGAGAAGTTGTTATCAACATAGTCAACTACATAAGGGTCACCACCCATTAAAATTCTACTAAGATTACAGTAGATTATAGAAAAAGTCTCACTATTGTATCATATCCAAATAAAATATCAAGGTGGAGACAAATGTCGAACAATGAAGTATGCCAAAGTAATCCACCCATATCTCTAGTTGTAGCACTAGCATGACAACTTGATCTACATAAAAGGAAGGAGCTATGAAAGACACTATTACATAATAATCCCACAAATCCCCAATGATTCAATGCACTACTACCCTAGGATCAAATCTCTTTTAACCAACCCTTTGCTCATGTGCTTTCACTATCTAAATAGAGGACAAGAGAGTGATCATATCTAACTATGTCGAACAGTTCCATTCTCATTAAAATAATATTAAATATACTAGATCATTTATGACTTTGCCATAAATGATCTTTCTTTCATTTAATGATCCTATTTTTCCTTCGGTTACACAACAATATCTTGAGCTTGTTGCTTATTTGACAAAGTAAATTTTGATCCTCACACCTAGTGAAGATGCAACCCTTAGGTGTGCTCTTCTAATAGTTTTTATAAATATAGCTAACAATATGCCCCATCATCATTCATTGCATTTTGCTTCATTTCTAGCCATATAGTCTCCAAGTGGCTTCGTAATCGTCATTCATTGTATATGTCAATCCTGTGTTTTCTTCGAATACGCAAGCCACCATCCTTGTGCAGACTTATAATAAAAAATTACCATTTACTCTACTTGTTAGACATGGTCAAAACCATTCAAACCATGTGTGATGTGAAAGTATTCTTAGAAGTTTATATTGAGTCATATTTCCATTGTAGTTGGGTAATACATCCAACCTATGTTTCCCTTGTCTCTTCCTTGTGATGCATAAATTATGGTTCCATGTTGTTGCACTATGCCACATCATACCTACCATACACACTTCTTTGTGACACGTGCTAGCTAAATCACCCTACCATCTATTAGCCTAGTCATCACATGGACTTATTTCTCTAAAGGAATAGTGATGTATTGTCATTGATATCTAAACAAGGCTTCCCAAAATGTGAATTGGGACAAACCAAGAGAAATCCAAAGATATACCCTCACACAACCATTGACAATAGATGGAGAAAGTAAGAAAAATTATCAAAGGACATTATATTTCAAAGAAGTTGCGATCAACATAAGTAGAAACATAAGGGTCATTGACCATTAAAATTTTACTAAGCTTACAATAGAGGATAGAATAAATCCCATTGTTGTATCATATCTAAATTAGACCTCAAGGTAGATACACATGTCCAACAATAAGATATGCTATACTAATCCACCCAAATCTCTAGTTGCAACACTAGCACAAGAGCACAACCTATAGAAAAGGAAGAAGCTATGAAATGCATTATTACATAATAATCCCTCAAATCTCAATTGGTTCAATGCACTAATACCATATGATCAAATCTCCAACAACCAACCCTTTGCTCATCTTTAACCATTGTTTAAAGGCATTGTCTAGCTGTTCTACGAAATGGTTTTTTTCGCCAGAATCTGGAGATATAAATTTACATGAATCACTATTTTTTTTTATTCAAAATCCATTTATGAATGTAGAAATGGATTCAACGTGCTGAAAAATCCCTAGGGCACTTGGATTATACAAAAATAATCACTCAAATCTACGAATCTAACAATTTTCACCGTATTTTGAGCAAAAGTCCCCGGAAAAAATGGTCATTTCATAGAACGTCTAGCCTATGGCGTTGTTTAAATATGGGATGGGGATAATGGTCATGTTTGACTATGTCAAATAGATCCATTTTCATTACAAAATTTTTAATTAGATTATATCTTCTATGACAAAGTCATAAATGATCTTTCTTTCATTTAAAAATCCCATTTCCCCCTTGTTTCGACAATAGGATCTTGAGCCCATTGCTTATTTTATAGTGTAATACCCCTAGGATGAACCCCAAGTGTAAATATGAATGTAACTGTCATTTAGATATAAGATGGTGAGCTGATAGAACAAGTTGTTGGTTTGGTTCTACGCGCATTAAGTTGGTGCGCGAGAATATCACACCAAAGGAGTGCACGCAGTTGTAAAATGTCACAGCGCGCAATTTAATGTGTTGGTGTGCACCTGTGAAGTGTGCAAGAATAGCGCACAAGAAATGGAACTGTTGAAGCTACAACGCTCATTGGTTTAAGCACGTGAAGAACGACACACATGTGTAAGTGTGAAAGGATGGCATACTGAAGGAAAGGTGTGCAACCTTGGATTCAACGTGCATTGGCTAAGTGCATAGGTTTTGAAGGCCTGTGAAGCCTTTTGTATATATATCATGATGTAATGTGCATCTGAGTAAGGGCGCAAGGGTGGTGCACTGAGGAAAGAGTGTGCACAACCCAAAAGTTATGCACACACTGGTTTAGTGCGCGAACTTTATGTTTTGAGGATGGTGATCCTAGATGCAAATGGCCAGTACTTTGTACTAAGAATTGTAAAATGTAATCACATGAAATTTAATGAAAATACATCCCTACGGTAGACCGACCACGTGAAAGAGTTTGGGGGGCTTAAACTCCACTAGCTGAGGTCAAGGGGGTTGGGTTAAAGGGGCTTAAAACCAAAAACAAATGTTATATTAATATTTATTAAAAATTGAAAAGTTTTAATATGATATCATATTCTAAGTAATGGGGAGGGGACGAGTGGCTAAAATCAGTTCCCAACAGGACAAGTGTCAAGTTGGGAACATGTTTTGGACTGAAGGAAGTTCTCAACCCGGTAGGTGTCAGGTTGGGAACATGCAGTGAAATGGTTGGGACTTAGTCCATTCTGGATTTTTTCATGGGGAATGATTCGACCATCATGAACTAAGGGGGGGGGGAGAGATGGTTATGTCATCAAGTGACTGTTATTTCATAGAATTGTTCAATGAGTGAACCCGATTGGACTGTCATGAACCGACTGTTACTGGGGCGAGTAATTATGTCGTTTACCATCACAAATTAGTATGCATAGCTTGGAGAGCTAGGCTGAAGAGGTGGGTTGTCAATCCCGTGGGTTATTGGACTGAAGAGGCAGGTTGTCAGGCCTGTGGGACTTGCATCCTCTCTAGGGGAGAGAATTGCTAGGAATTAATTCTCGAGGTGCCAAACTGCAGCGATAGTGCTCTGAGACTTCTTTTCCAGCCTGTTGTTGAAGCCTTGGAAGGGAAGTGGGGCAGCTGAAGGATTGTTGAGTAGAGAAGGTGCACACTTCCTGGGGTGGGACATGCATGTGGGGAATGAGAGACTGTAGGCTGTTAGTACGAATTGGCATCTGTGACGAACTTTCCAGAAATTGAGTCACCTGTGTCTGAGTTATCTATGCCTGAGTTCCTCTTGAGTGAGATACTTTAGCCTAGTTGGGAACCCTTACCCAAGTGGATTTTAGCGCTAGCTCAAGGGTGACCCACTGTTGAGATTTACGAACAATGTTGTCTAAGGCTGGGAGGAACGTGGAAGGTTTGTTTGCAGTTGGTGTCTTCTATTCAAAAGATAAGTGCCAATCTGTGTGTTAACTTATAATTGCAGTAATATTTATGAAATTGTTGTCATGGATTTATGTTATTTATGCTACATGTATAACTTTGTTATTATTGTGTATAATTATGTTATGAATGTTTATTTAATCATGCTTTACAGAATAATTAAATGTGTTCATTAGTGATAGATTTTAATCAGAGCGATTTTAGTGGAATTGTTGGTAATATGGTATCAGAGCTGATGATAAGGGAAGTTAGGTGGAATGTGACTGGCCTGGGTGGTCGGGTATGTAATAAATTGGTATCAGAGCAGTTTTAGAAATGGGTTATGTTATAAATTGGTATCATAGAAAGAAAGTATTAAGTGGAATTACCTAGAATATGGGGGTGTTACAATATGGTATTAGAGAATTGACAAAGTGTGTCAAAGAGTAGCATGTCTCGGCCTGGGAGGCAGGGTATGTTACAATATGGTATAATAGCATTGATAGAGTGTGTCAAGGAGTAGCATGGCCTGACCCGGGAGGCAAGGTATGTTACATATAGATTCAATTTTTTTTTTGCTACACCATTGGACGCTTTTCTTCCTTTAATTTGAGCTACAATTTGCACTACTTTCAAATCGAATATCAAGGTAAATTGTTCAACAATAATGTTTTTATGATCTATAGAACTATGCCTTTATAAATTTGAATTATTGAACTATGACCTATAGAACTATGACCCTAGGAACTATGCCCTTCATAACTTTATGACCTATGGAATGACCTCTGGAACTATGATCTCTGGAACTATGACCCCAGGAACTATGACCTCTGGAATTTTGACCTCGAGAACTATGACCCATGGAACTATGACCTCTAGAACTATGCCCTTTGGAACTTTGAACTCTAGAACTATGACTTGTGGAACTATGACCTCTAGAACTATGACCCCAAAAACTATGACCTATGGAACTATAATCCATGGAACTATGACCTCTGGAACTACACCCTTTGGAACTTTGAACTCTGGAACTATGACCTCTGGAACTATGAACTTTAGAACTACACCCTCTGGAACTTTGACCTCTCAAACTATGACCTCTCGAACTGTGACCCCGAGAACAATGACACGTTGAATTGTGACCCTAGGAACTATGATCCATGGAACTGTGACCTCTGGAACTATGACATGTGGAATTATGACCCCGGGAACTATGACCCGTGGAATTATGACCCCAGGAACTATGACATGTGGAACCATGACTTGTGGAATTATGACCCCAGAAACTATGACCTATGGAACTATGACCTTTGGAATTGTGACCCTGAGAACTATGACCCATGTAACTATAACCATTGGAACTGCACCTTTTGGAACTTTGAACTCTGGAACTACTCCCTTTGTAACTATGACTTGTGGAACTATGACTCCGGGAACTATGACCTCTGGAATAATGACCTATGAAACTATGACCCCAACAACTATGACCTCTCGAACTATGACTAGGTTATAGCTCCACAGGTCATAGTTCTTGATGTCATAGTTCCTTAGATCATAGTCACCAAGGTCAAAGTTCCCAAGGTCACAGTTCCAGAGGTCAAGTTTTTTGAATTCATAGTTTGAGAGGTCAAAGTCCCATAGGTCATATTTCTCGGGTCATAGTTCTAGAGGTCAAAGTTCTACAGGTCATAGTTCCAGAACCTAGGAACTATGACCTATGGAACTATGACCCTGGGAACTACGACCTATGGTAATATGACCCTAGGAACTATGACTTGTGGAACTATGACCTATGGAACTATGACTTGTGGAACTATGACCTATGGAACTATGACCTGTGGAACTATGACCTGTGGAACTATGACCCTAGGAACTATAACCTATGGATCTATGACCTATGGAACTATGACCCTAGGAACTATGACCCTACGAACTATGGCCTATGGAACTATGAACCCAGTAACTATGACTGGTGGAACTATGACCCCAGGAACTATGACCTATGGAACTATGAATTCTAAAACTATGAACGGTGGAACTATGACATATGGAACTATGACTTGTGGAACTATGACTGATCAGGGGATCAAATTTTGCTCAAAAATTCAAAGTGTTGGGAATCACTTCAAACTGGACGAGAGCGTAGGCCTCGTCATTGCGAACCCAACGCAACTCGTTTCGTCTCAAACGGACGTCGGGAGCGAGAGATATTGCAATATGTTCATCAAGTCAAACAGACAAAAAAATTTGACACTGACTGTACAGTCCGTACAGGCTGACGTGGCAGAGTCGTATGACCGTACGTGTGGTGATGTGGCAGTTATTATTGGATGACAGGTGGTCGAATGGGGAGTCGACACGTGGCACTGTTTGGGCAAGTGATTGGGTGCCACGTGGCCCAATCATGGGCTGCCACGTGGCACCCCAGGATTGGTTGATTGTTATATGTAAAATGTAATGGAGTCCGTGGTGTTCGACCCCCGGACCTCCCCTCCACCTTACGCCTTCGCAAAGACCATCCGGTCAACGGACCATTGGTTGTTACTTAACATGTATATGAATTCGTTTATATTTAAAATCAAAGTTTGTAACCGTTGGCGGGGGGTCGGGCCGGGGCTTAGCCCCGGCCCGCGGTCATTTGTTTTCGCATATGTCCATACCCTATATACTATGCACCTAACGGTTGGCGCGGGGTTTAAACCATAACCCGTGGCCTTTGTATATACCATGTGACCTTTGTATATGCGCGTGGGATTTGTTTAACAGTGGTTTCCACGGTTTAAAAACCGACCCGCCATGTGTCATTACTTTATTTGGTATTAAAACGGAGCCCTTTTTATTATAGCGTGAGGTCATGTTATGACCCATATGCCCGAGGTGCTAGGCGGTTAGGGGCTGGCGTGCCCTTAACCATCCTACGGTTTGCACCATTGGCGCAGTTGCGCCCGGTGCTAGGTTTTCACGCTATTTATTGCGTGTGTGCCAGGTTCACTCAACAAGGGTGCAATTTGTAGATGCAGAGACAACAAGCTTGAAGGGGGAGACTTCCAGGAGGCCTAACTTCTTCGTTTTTCGATCGATTGAGGTGTCGAAAGAGCCTAGACAGGGGTTTTTGGACGCTCTGAAGCCATTGGAGTAGTCGGTTT
>ML777545.1:362727-391551 GCA_009831015.1 Picea engelmannii
CTATGTGTATTTTGCATGAGTAATCCCTTAATCTATGTGTTGCAAACTGATCCATTTGCTTTAAACACATAACATTTACATTGCAATAATTTCAAGTATTTCAAGTCTTCTTCAATTTTAGATCAATGACCTATGGAACTATGATCCCAAGAACAATGACCTGTGTAATTATGACCTCTGGAACTATGACCTATGGAACTATGACCTATGGAACTATGACCAGGGCGTAGTTCCTGGGGTCGTAGTTCCACACGTCAAAGTTCCTGCGGTTAGTTCCCCTAGTCACAGTTCCACGAGCCATAGTTCCAGAGATCATAGTTCCAGAGGTCATTATTATAGAGGTCATAGTTCCATAGGGCATAGTTCGAGAGGTCATAGTTCCACAAGTGATAGTTTCATAGGTCATAATTCCTGGGTTCACAGTTCCACAAGTGTAGTTCCAACGGCCATAGTTCCACAGTTCATAGTTCCATAGGTCATAGTTCATGGGGTCATAGTTCCACTGGTCATAGTTCTAGAGTTCATAGTTCCATAGGTCATAGTACCACAGGTCATAGTTCCAGATGTCATAGTTCCACAAGTCAAAGTTCCAGAGCTCATAGTTCCACAAGTGATAGTTCCTTATTTCTCTCTAAGATCCTTTCACGACCAAAAACCCAAAAAAAACCCAAACTCGAAAAGAAGAAACGAGATACAAAATGAGCTTAAGTGTGTGAATAGGTAGATCAAATAATGAATATTGAACAAGCTTCAAATGTGTTTAACTTAGACCAATGTTCTCATTCATATGAGAATATTTTTCTTGGAAATTGAAAGGTAGATCTTGCTCAATAAACCATAAAACCATGAGATGTTATAAAAGTGCTAAATATGTATCCCATTACACAATGACAATGGACATATGGAACTATGATCTATGGGTTCCATCAACATCGCCACATCTCAAACCCTAAGCCTCACCTATATCTAGTGTAGAGACCCCATATCCCTCTCTAGGAACTGGTTTATCTTAGTCTTCAACCACTCAAAAAACCCAAAATCATTTTTCCCCTTTTGTTCTTTTTCTTATTTGTGATCCAAGGTTTATCACATTTATCCTTAGGTCTAGATTGTTTGAGTTTCATTGGTATATCTTTTATTAAATCCATGCTAACTTTTTTTCAAAGAACATTCTTCTAGTTGGAATTCAATAGGGTTTGGATCCAATTTTATTGCCTATCTTTTGATCTAGCACTTTGTATGTTGAGGCATCTTGAAAAGAAATGAATCCAAATATCTTGTGGATTCCCTAATGTATCTCTTTTCCTTGTAACATTTGCATCAAATGAATTATAACTAGACCCTTTGTCACATTCTCATGCAACGCTTTGGATGAGTAGTTTTCTATAACATCTCAAAAGGGGTCCAATGAACTATGACTAGTGGAACTATGACCCCCAAAACTATGACTTGTGGAATTATGACCCCTGGAACTGTGACCCTAGGAACTACGGCATGTGGAACTATGACCTTTGGAGCTGTGACCCAAGAATTATGACCCATGGAACTATAACATCTGGAACTACGTCCCTTGGAACTTTGAACTCTGGAACTGTGACCTGTGGAACTATAATCTTTGGAATTATGCCCCTTGGAACTTTGAACTCTAGAACTATGACCTGTGGAACTATGACCTCTAGAACTATGACCCATGGAACTATGACCTATGGACCTATGACCTGTGGAACTATGACTTATGGAACTATGACCTCTGGAACTATTACCACTGGAACTGTGACCCTAGGAGCTATGAACCATGTAACTGCGACCCCAGAAGTTCATGAGTGAAAGGCTCAAGCTGTATTATCATTCCAATTGTCGCAATATTCTTCAGTGGTGGTCAAGAGAGCATGTTTGTTAGTCTATTCATGACTCCTTTCTTGTACTTAATCAATAAATGGAATTATTGCAAGAAACCTAACAACTTTTAATGCCTCACCCGTTGCATCTTGTTCTGACTTCATATATACTGAAGGGGTTGATGATCCATGTGTATGATAGTCTCTTTTTACAAGAGTTAAATTTCCCACTTCTTCACTGCTTGTACAATCATAGAGAGCTCCTTATCATACATGGGGTAGTCAAGTATTGCTCCATGGAACAACTATGAATGGTAGCACACATGCCTTCCTCCTTGCATGTTTATTGCTCCTAATGTTTATCCACTAGCATTAGTGTCTATCTCAAAATGTTGTTGCACATTTGGAATGGATAAGATAGGGGCATCACTTATTTTCTTCTTTAGGTATTCAAATGTTATTTGTTGTGTCTTACCCCAATGGAATCTCTTTTGTTTGGTGATTACGACCTGCAATGGTGTTGCTACTATGGATAAGTTTAGAATGAATTTCCTAAAATACTGAGTTGATCCCATGAAACTCGAAGACAGGAAATATTTTCATGCTTTGCTAAATTATTTTTCCTAAGTCTCTATCAAATATGAATGAGTTTAATTTTTCTACCTTCTTGGCCTTGGAGGGTTTGAATCCTCTTAGTCCTAGCTCCCCTAGAGAGAAGTGACCTCTCGTTAAGGGTATACTTGAGGAGGCTTCTCGATTTCTAGTGTCCACTGGGTCATTGTCTTGCACCTATTCTTGATCCTTCTCGTCTTCCTCTTATTTTCTTTTCTTCTCTTCCTCTTATTTTCTCTTCTTGTCTACCTCTGCTACTACTACTGTAATTCCAGCTTCCCTTTTCTTCTTTTCCTCTTTCTCTACCTTTTCTCTAGTTTCTTCTTCTTGTTTCTTATTTATTTCCTCTTTAGATCTTGTTGCTTCCTACTACTAAAATTTTCCTTTATGTTGAGCAATGCTCTCGATGTTGAAGATTACTTCATCATTATTCAGAGCTCTCTTATGAATTTATTCATCCTTCCAAGTCTTAGATTCATAATTCCATATGTACTTGCAGACATGACAATATTTGTTGATGATATTTAGGGGATGATTCCTTCAGAATCTTTCCTCCCCAAAATGGAATGCAATCGGGGTGTCATCCTCTGCCTATACTTCCTTGACATATTTGAAACAATAGGAACCTAACCAGAATAGCATGGGTGGCCAGGTTAGTTTTTTATCTCTAGCAAGAGTCACACCTACTCCATTCATCAATGTATGATATGCTACTTCATGCAAAACAAGTTTATCAAGGATAACTCTAGGAAGAATATGAGGAGATTTGGTTGCACCATATACTCGAATATATGTCCCATTTTGCATCATGAACCAATCTCCTATCCTCTCCACTACAACCATTGTTTTTTCTAACATGCAAGGTGCAAGAGCACAAAACAATAACTAGTATAAGGGAATAAGAAATTTCTTGCATATTTTGTGGTAGTGCATGTAATATTTGTGTTCCCATAGATCTTGGAAATAAAAGTGAATGGGAGGGCCATTTGGATACCATCCCCAACCCATCTCAGGATAAGCATTTACCAAGAACATTACATCTAGTAAATAGGGTGACATATGGAAACTTGGATGTTTCCCAGGAGCAATGTGTTTTGCAACTAATATAGTCTCTTCCAAGGTGGAAGAGAGGATGTATTCCCAATTAAAAATGGATCTGGTGGTGGTGATAGAATGGATCAGGGGCACCCATAAAACTCTGAATTTATGGGCATCAACTTCTCCATGCAATCTGCAAAGCATAGCTACTACATACTGATAGGGTCTTCTAAGCATCTTTGTAGGGTAATTGTTGGATGACCTAGTCTTGAATTTATTGTCTGGGGTCCACCATTTATTCATGAAATATATGGGATTTAAAGGAAATTATTTCACCTAGTCCTCAGTAAGCTCAATTTATTCATTTGGTGGTTTGTAGCATGTTCTGAGAACTAAAGGTTTGAAGGAAGAAACCACTTTTCCTTGTGCATCTATTACCAATATGTTATCTACATCAGAATGCCTAATGATCCATGATATGGCTTCAATACATGGGAAAACTATTGTGTGTGAATATATCCTATGGAATTTGGATCATTTAATTAGTTGGTAGATGTCGAGATCTCAATCTCCCTTTCGTAAATCTGGGAAAGTCTCATTTGTGAAAATTTGGTATATCTCACATGAGTGGTAGGAAATGTTTTTGTCAATGAAACAAAGGGTGTCATCGTGAATGGGGTTGGGGGTGATGACCTTTGCCTCTTCTTCATCTTTCTATGATCAAACTTCAATGATGATGTCTTTATCATTCCTTCTTCAATAGGTATCCATAATGTTTCCTATGATTCACCTATGTCAAAGACATACAAATTGGTTTGGTTAGCATTTAAAACAATTGCATATTATGAGGTGGGATAAGGTGTATCTCAGGGAAAAATGATTATCTATGGACCCTTGGTAGAGTGGCCATGGTGACCCAAAATCAAAGTGAGGTTTTCAAAACTAGGCAGTGGGTTCTTCTTTTCTTGATAAGACTCAAGTTCTGGCTACCCCACTAAACTTGAAACCGCACCTGGAGCTTGCAATATTTATTACCGTAGTGTTGTGGTTGCAATGTTTAACACATAGATGATTTTAGGGGATAAATTTAGCAAATGCTCTAATTTTCCATGGTTTTTCCCAAAATGATTTGTCAATTTCCACTTTTTTCTAAAAAAGATTCGCCCAAATTCAATAGAATAAAATTATTTTACCTTAAAAATTGCCAAAATTTTATAAAGACTATATAAAATCCTTATAAATTTAAATATTTTTACAAAAGTATTGCCAAACATTTTACATTTTGCATATTAAGGACTAGTACTATTAGCCCAAGTTTCTACATTTTAATATAAATTTCCATCCTTATCTAACAGGGCGTTGGTCGCACCTCGAGTGAGTATTCTACTCGGGGGTTCAAATGATGGCTACCCTTTCTAACAAAGAAAATGGTATATGGTTGGTGGGGAATAAACTCCTTGGGCCTAACTTAGTTGTCACAAGTTATGTTGTGAGAGGAAATGTAAAACCTCACCCCCCCCCGCTGAGGATTTGAACAATAAAGCGTGAGAATAATTTTTCGAGGGGGGAGCTAGGGAAGTTTTTCACTGTGTGGAGTGAAGAAGGGGAATGCGGTTAGGTGGAGCTAGGTTAACCTGGTATAACCATATTTGTTTTTTTAAGTGTTTTGATTATATTTTATCTATGGGGAATGTACACTAGTGAGGAAAGGGAAGTTGTGTACCAGTAAAACTATGAATGGAAAGTAGGTGGGGGCATGAGTTTTCATGGATAGCAAGATGGTGTAGCGAGCATGTTTCAAACCTATTCTCAGCGGATACGATACTTTCAATTGCAACAATGTCAAATGGGGTGGAGAAATAGGGTTTTAAAGGTTGAAAGCTGACCATTGGGTGTGAAAAATGAAAATACAGGTCATACAGGCACTTTTACAAAGACAATTCACTTTGCACATGTGAATTTAATGTTGTGGGGAGATATCTCGAGGAAAAATAATTTGATCAACGATACATCTATGAAGGGAAGTTTTCTCTCATCGATGTATCGGTGTAGAAAAGTTCTCCCTTGGCAATGTATCAACGAAGGAAATTTTTCTCTCACCGATGTATCAACGATGGAAAGTTTTCTCTCAGTAATATATCGATGAATGAAATCTTTCTCTCGCCAATGTATTAATGAAGAAAATCTGTGTTTCAATGTGAAAAGGGATATTTTTTCGCCAATCTTTCTTTTGCGATAAGTCGTGTTTCAATGTGAAAAGGGATATTTTTTGTGGTGAAGTGTTGGCAAGAACAAGTTTTCATTGAGCGATGTTTCAGTGAGAAAGAAGATTATTTTGGCAATGAATATTGTATAAGCGCTAGGGAAAATTTATTTTGGGTGAAGTGGGATGTTTCGGCACCAAGAATATTATTATGGTTGATGAAGTTTGTATTGATTCCGGGAAATATTTATGACAACAACAAACACTATATCAATGCTAAAAAAGATTCATGACAAAAATAAACATTGTATCAGTGCCTGGAAAGATTCATGACAGTGATAAACACGGTATCGACGCCAAATGAAGATTTTAAAAGAAACTCTGTTTGAAGCGTGATTTAATCCAGGGATAATGCAAGTATGAAGCTAGAGCATTGAGGAAAATTTACAAGAATTAAAGGACACAGAATTAGGAAAAAAACAATCATGAAAAGTTGAAATAAAGAAAATGAGGAGGGTTGTGATAACTTTAACTAAAATAGGAATGAAGTTCAAAGGAACAATAGGAAAATAATGGGGAGGGGTTGTTGCTATAAAAAAAAAACCATTGAAATTCAAGGGAAGTCCCATCATAGCTAAAACTTAAAAAGGAAGTATGAAACCTTTTTGAGGGAATTTGGATCTCCGTTTATGTGATGCCCCCTTCTTCAAGGTGAAATGTCACTAAATTGACTTCTGATTTTTCAATAAGAATTCATAAGTTGATGACAAAATTTGGTAGAAATGGTTCATTAATTTCTAAGTTCTTATTAATAAACATAATTAATAAAAGTAAGAACAAGTCTATATTCCATTAACATAAACTAATGTGTTATAATTTATAGCATAAAAGATAGTATTTTAAATAAAATCTTGCCTAAAAATGAATCTATAATATTAGTATAATGTACATATTAA
The DNA here is from genome assembly GCA_009831015.1 of Picea engelmannii. Classification (NCBI taxonomy): domain Eukaryota; kingdom Viridiplantae; phylum Streptophyta; class Pinopsida; order Pinales; family Pinaceae; genus Picea; species Picea engelmannii. Next base: position 369,375 of record ML777545.1, read on the forward strand.
GATTTAATTTCTATGTAAATAATTTAACACCGAAATTTACATTTTTCTTAACCTTTAAGACACAAAATTTCACCAAATGCCATGAATACAACACCAACTAAAATTATCCTTAGCAATGTCATGAAACAATAAAGAGTGAGAAATACTTATTGGGATGAAAATATTGTAGCTAGTAGTTACAATACCTACAACAAAAACCTAAAGACGACAATTTTCAATGGAAGCAACCTCTAACAAAGCTCCCAACAATCGTATGTGGGGAACAAGGGTGTGCTCCTCCCAACAAAATTCCTTCAACCCTTAATTTGAAGAGCCTTTAATCCCACAATCATTAATACTATACAATCTTCTCTTATTACTCAAAATCTATAATTTTACATTCGATCCTCACAACCAAAGAAAATATATCATCAAAATCACTTCAGTGATATTCACTCTCTATTAGAAACATATATGTGAGTGCATAACCCTTCTTCCATCCCCCTTCTCATTTTTTAATCACCCAAAACTTAACCTTCTCTTCTTTTAATCACCCCAAAACTCAACTCACCATGCACACTCTTTTCCATAAATAAAATAATTAAAAATAATCAATTACTTTCTAATTGCATTCACATACTTTATCATATATAATATAATCACACTCAATCAATTACATTTTAATTGCATGTAGTTCTCTACCATGCATAATGAAAAATGTTTAATGAAAAATGTTGAATGGAAACAATCAACTATACTTATAGCTATGTTTTTTCTCTAATTTTTCCCTTTACTAGATTAAAATTGCATGCATTGTTTGACTTATAAACATCCAGTTTATAAGGGTTGATTATCCTACTTGAACAAATGCACATCAAGTATATTTTAACCCAAATATATTATCATCCATATTATATTACTTTATTATATGCATGAGTAGGTTTGAATTCCCTAATTTTAGTGCATTATATGACCATATGGTATAATATATATATCTTGTTTATACACATGAGTAGGTTCGAATTCCCTGATTTTAATGCATTATAAGACCATATGGTATAATATCTATATCTCGTTCATACGCATGAGTAGGTTCGAATTCCCTTAAATAGGTTCGAATGCCATAGGTACAACCCATGAATGCCTCCACATTATCAAAACCAAGAAATCCAAAGCGCTCATTCTCAAATTGGACCTCAAAAAAGCATTTGACTGCATAGACTGAGATTTCCTTAGATTGATCCTAACGTGGACAGGTTTCAGTCATCAAATGATAAAGTGGATAATGAGTTGTGTCTCTAGTGCAAATCTTTCCATTTTGGTCAATGGAGAATCCTCCACCTTCTTCTGCATGGGAAGAGGACTAAGGTAGGGCTGCCCTCTCTCTCCATTACTCTTCATCCTGGCAATGGAAGCTTTAAGCCTGCTTCTCAAAACAACACAATCTGATGGTAAGATTTCTGGACTAAAGGTTTCTAGAACCATCAAGATCCTCCACCTCCTATTTGCTGACGACATCCTCATCATGACTAAGGGTACCCTACAGGAATGGATATAAATAAAGGAGATCTTAAACATCTTTTGTAGCGCCACTGGCTTGAATATAAATTGGAACAAATCTTCTTTCCATTTTGCAAATATCCCTTGCCCTACCTTAGACCATATCAAATGCATTTTTCCCTATACTTTTTTACCACTCTCCTCTGGAATATCTTACCTGGGCTATCATCTAAAACCAGATTCATACAAGCCAACAGACTGGAACTGGCTCCTAATCAAAGTGGAAAAAGAATAGGACATTGGAGCACGAGGTGGCTCTCACTTGGAGGACACTTTACCCTGCTCAAAGTTGTCCTTGAAGGGAAGACAGTGTACTGGATGGCCCTGGCTGCCATACCATCCTCGGTTCTTACAAAACTCCGCAAGATAATGTTCATCTTTCTCTGGTCCGGTTGTCTAGATCACACTCGTCAACATCTCTGCAGTTGGAAAACTCTCGCCAAACCAAATAAAAAGGGAGGATGGGGGATTCATAACCCACTCATTTTTAGTCAAGCTCTTACTGCCAACACTCTTCGGAGCATCCTGAATAAACCAGGCATATGGCATGCAATAATCTTAGAAAAATACCTCCGCTACCATACTGTCAATAGTTGGCTCATGGCGGAGACTGAAACCCCCAGAACGGCCTCACTCTTCTGGAAAAATCTACTGAAATATTTTTTTTTTATCACTTCTAAGATCTGTTGGCGCCCAGGCTCGGGGCACTCGATTGATCTTGGTCAAGACCGCATCCTGGGGATGGATGCCTTTGTCATGCTCTCTCCACAACTGATATCATATCTACAAACAAAAAATATCAATTACCTCTTTCAAATACGAAACTTCTGTAGATCGGACAACTTGCCCGACTCCTGGAGGATACCCAACATATCCCTTGGACTCACTGCAGATGCAACCTGCAAATGGAATGCATACTGCCTGACACTCTCACATCTTGGGATTCACCTTACCACTACAGAAGATCAACCCCATTGGTCGGGGGGCGACCGCTCAGGTAACCTCACTGCTCAAAACGTTTATGCAGAGATTTCAAACTCGCATTGGCTCACAAATCTCAGTGGCTGGAAAAATCGGTTCTGGTCCTGGTGCATACCGCCCAAAGTAAATTTTTTCACCTGACTATTGATAGAATACAAATTAAATACTTGGGATATTCTCTTAAGAAAAGGATGGACATGCCCAAATTATTGCCAGCTCTGCCAACATGATTAAGAATCGATCGACCATCTTTTCATCAATTGCTACTTCTTCAAACAGGTTTGGAATATCATTGCCTCGACACTAAAAATACAATCCACATGGGATGGGATCAAGATAGAAAACTGCTTTGAAGCATGGACCAACAATAAACAAAAACATATATATCTCCCCCCATTCATATGCTGGACTGTTTGGTTGGAAAGAAATTCAACCATTTTCAATAATACTATCCCATCAACAAGTGAAGCTGCCTACAAAGCACTTGGTCTATACCATTCCTAGATGGACACACATGCCAACAAACCAAGATTATATTGCAACAAACAGAAACCAACACTTGAAGCTATTCCCATAGGTTGGTTTGATGGTGCAACATTGGCAAATGGAACTCGAAGTGGAGCTGGAGGATTAATAAAACTCACAAAGAATTTTTATTACAAATGGACATACAACTGTGGCTCGGGCACCAACACCAAGGAAGAAATTTTGGGCGCCTGGGCCACACATATTTTGGCTTCTAGACTTCATATAGATGTCCTCCAGGTTGTTGGGGACTCCAGAATTGTCATAGAGTGGCTGAGCAATAGGGGAGACCTCCAAGTTGTCTCCCTACTTGCTTGGAAAGATAGAATCAGAAATCTACAGTCTACATTTAAGAAGCTCAACTACATCCATACACACTGTGAGCACAACAAATCTATCGACCATCTCTCAAAGGAAGCGCTCCACAAAAAAGTGGGAATAATCACATACAACCTCTGGATAGATGGCCATGAGGGACCGCCTCTATCCATATCCTTGTTCTAAGATCAGATTACAATCCATTATCCTCAACGGACTTTCTTGACATGAAAGCTAGATTATTTTTTGAACATAGCCTCTTACATCCTACTCTTTCTATTGGTGCCTTCCCCAATCTTTTCTAGCAATTTGTCAGCATGAATTTCTTCGCACTGCTTCCTATTGTGAACTTCTTCCTCATGCTGGTTAAAAGATCGCCAATAGAGGAAGTACATCATGCATTACTACTTGGATGTGTTTGTAATTCTCATTGTTGTAAGCACAAATTATATATAAATATATAATCGGAAAATTTTCCTGTTGGAAAAAGGTTCGAATTCCCTTTTAGTGCATTATATGGCCATATGGTATCATGTTTATGAAGGGCGAAGAAATACATTTTGTTTGTCTTATTCTTATATATTATTGAGATCTTCATTTATGTATCTCTAAACGACCTTGATTTTATTTTTCTTACAATTGATCTTTCAAAAGTAACATCATTGCTTTGACATTGATCATGTTATCAAATGTATACATCTTTCAAAACTATGAAAAAAACCACTACCTATAATTGTTAACACATCTCAAATAATATTTGAAAATCACTTATCATATATTTAATGCCAAAAAAGATTGAATTTCTTGGAATCAAGTTTTTGTTCTTGTTTATCATATTCTTATAAAAAACCACTACCTATAATTTCTAACACATCTCAAATAATATTTGAAAATCACTTATCACATATTTAATGCAAAAAATTGAATTTCTTGGAATCAATTTTTTTGTTCTTGTTTCTCATATTCTTATATGGTATCACATTTTTTCAAAATTTCCTCAGTAAATGATTCTTGAGATTGGATTTTGAATTTAAATGTAAATGATTGTTGAGATAATATTTTGTATAGATTAATTAAAAATAAACTTTTTAGTTTCATTTACACTAAAAAAAAATATTAATTAAATAAATTTATATAAATATTAATAACTATAATTTTAAAAATTTATTTGATAATGTGTTGTTTTGGTAGTAGGGATTGTTTGTCATATATATATATATATATATATATATATATATATATATATAGGAGTTGTCTAACTGTTATATGTTCTATTTTTTTTTTGTCAAAGTTCAACAACATAAATTTGCACTAAATCATAATTTTTTTAGAAATTATTGTCTGATTTCGGGAAAAATTAAACATAAAATATTAACAGAAAACGTAGAATAGTGAGACTACTTTCAACGTTTTAGGCGTTGTCTAAATGTTTTACAAATCCGACAACATAAATCTACATGCAATCACATTTTTTTGTTTTTTAAATTGCATTTATGAAGCTAATCCCATAACACTAGGATTATACAAGATTAACCACTCAAATCTGCATATCCAACAAATTATCATCAAATTTTGAACAAAATTAAAAAAAAATGTCAATTTTTTTTTTAGTAAAGCATAAAAATGTTATACTACGCCTTTATTTTCTTATTTGATGCATACGTATGGCGTATACTATAGAAACTTCTCGGTAAAATACAGGTGTCTACCGACACGTTAAAATTATTGAAAACTAAATTTTAAATTGGAAACCAAACTTGTTGACTTCATGTACATGACTTCATATACATGATGTATGTGAAATTATCTTGAAAATAATAAGAGAAATTATTTTGAAAAAATTAACAGAAATTATTTTTAAAAACAAAATCTTGTTCTGCTTCCCAGAATTGTCCCATGTCAACCTCCATTGTCATTTATTGAAAACATGAGTGATAAGGAAAAATTCAATTGATAATATATAAACAGAAAAACACACAAATTAAAGCAACATCATCGCTAGATCGAACTCGAGCAATTTGCGATTAAATCATTTAAAAAATAATTTGTTTAGAGTTTAACCTAAACCTGACAGGACATTGCTCAATCCCTCAACGTGAGCTTTCGACAAAGTGGACCCTAAATATCAATTAGTTTTTGTTGAAACTTAATTGCAGAAAATTATCTAATGATGCACTTACCATACTTCAAGCATGACCTAAGACAATGTTCACACTCAGTAAAGCAATATTCACACTCAATCCGTCATAGAGACTTGTGGCTCTTCGTTGGTGTTGGGCGCAGGCTTATTTTAAGAAGGAAGTCTATTTTGGTTGCAGGGCTATTTTTTCAGAAAGATCGGTTTTGGGGAAAGACCTATTTTTGGAAAGGAAGACCTAATTTTGGAGCGCTCATAACAGGTGGCAAAAAAGTAACATGCAGAAAAAGAAGGAAAAACAACATGCAAGAGGGAAATCAACATGGCGCGTAGGCATACAATCCTAACCATGATAGGTTTAGGGTTTTGGACAAGATTGAAATGATTATAAGTTGATATAATAGTATAAATAAGGACATAGGAGGTCTAGGTGAGAAGGAGAGAGATGGATATAAACATATGTGAGATAGAGAGATATATGAGCGGTCGGTGAAGATAATAATAGAGAGAGTTGATTATTATGTAAGTTGGTTATGATAATAACTCTTGTAGAAGAGTTGAGTAAGGTAGTATTTGATGGTTGGGTCACAGGCTGAGGATCCCGATGTGATCTAGTCAGCTTCCTAGAGGGTTCTTACCCTAAATCTTGATTGTATTACTGAACATGTAATGTGTGCAGCACAAGATTTTGTAGCAGATTAAATAAAAGAGCAGAGAAACCAAATATTTGTGGACGTAGCCTCAAGAGGGGGTGAACCATGGTAATCCTTGTGTTTTGTGTGATTGTTTATGAATGTTTACTTTCTATTGATTATTAGCTTATGAATGAATGGTTAAACTAGATATATCAGCATGCATGTATATGTTTAAAGATGAATAAATCATAGAAGTACTTGAATAATTAACAAGGATAATACATAAAGAAGGAAGAAAATAATCCCAGATCCCCACTCATTCTTAGACTGCAAACACTTGAGTATTGTAGTCACCCATAAAATTTATCTCGGGTGAGACTGTGTTGTGCACCCTATGCACAACATTTCCTTCTGGTTTACCAGGAGGGTCGACAGTTTTTGGAGGTTTTTTTTGGACACCTATTGATATATGGACCTAGGTCAACCCAAGAAGAAGTAAGAGATAAACAACCAACAAATGGTTATGTTGTCAGCTGGAACTGAACAGGATTGAGTGGACAAGATCTGTGGAAGAAACGCACGGAGAATGAAAGTATAGAAGGGAATGTTCATGCCATGGAATCCAACAAAGGTGGAGATTGAAAGATGGTTGAAAACAAAGGAACTTTAGTTTTTGCAAAAGGACAATAGAAACCCTAAGTTAACACCATGTAAATATCTTGACAAACACATGTTTAGCGACTTGCATGAGGTATTTTTCTATGATTTCCCGCATTTGTTTCAAGAGTGGTTATTAAGGTTAAAGGAAAACCACCCTAAAAATCGAATTAGACAGTTGGAGTGGAATCCTATGGAGATCGCTCACTTACAACAAGTTAATAACAAATTTATGTGCACAGTAGATTTCTGATTAGACAATATATCGCCGAATTTGCAGTAGATACTGTAAAGTCTTACATCGCAACAAAGCAGGATTTTCTAAAAGGACCCAGAGGTAGGTACATCAGATTGTTGTATACTTCAATCAAGATTTTAATGTATGACAACAATGTGATTAGCATGGAATCAGATAACTAAACTACCCTACGTGCATGGGGGAAGGGGGGAAGCACTGACAAGAGATTGAGATATGGAAGAGGAAATTGATAAGGGAAAGAAGAAGGAGGCCATGGAATCAATCATGATGGAAGAAGACTAGATAAAGCAGATAATGGAAAACGTTGGAAAGACACACAGCGAAATACCCTACCAATATAAAATTAATAACAAGAAAAGATTTATAGATGACAAAGAGGGATTGGCAAGAGATGAAGAAGAGATAGAGGATCTCAGGGTTGTGGAGCAGATTGAGGAAATCCTATGCGCAACGTATGAAAGGAAAACAAGAGGTCCAGGGTCAGGAACAAAAGGAAGAACTCCAATCCAGATCACTGTCAATGTGGAACCTACAACCCCATGTGTGACTAATACACCAGAAATAACATCAACATTTGGACAACCAAAGTTTAGTGGAAGAAAAGCAACAGGACATGGATCCAATCAAGGAGCATCAACTGGGGGAACCAGTTTAGGAAGTAAAAGTCAATTTTCTACATCGCGTAGAGGCAATAGTTCAACACATTTCAAAATGGCAGGACATGATCCCATGATCAGATGACCAAATTATCCAAATGGATGTCGGTGGCCTCCCACCTATTCCAACTGGTTCATTTTGGTAGTTTTTTCCCTAGTTTTTGGGTCCCTGACTTGCGGGGCTGTTTTGAGGCCCTAAACAACGTTTTTAGGGCTCATGACAGTAAAAAGTAACCTTGGATAGATAGCAGGAAAATGTGTAGCCCTCGGATAGACCTTTCCAACGGGCCATCGTGCACCTAAAACATAGATCGTATGCAAAAGTTATGACCCCGCGAAGTTGATGTACTAACTTACCCAAACGGGGCCCACATGACTTTTGGCGCTTCATCTCCTAGGGTTAGGTTTTTGGATGTCTAGGGTTTTTGACATTCTTGTTTATTGTAAAAATTCCTTAAGAGACTCATTGTAATCATCTTCTTGCGAATGAGCGCAGCCATCACATCTCTTCTCAGAGATAAGCCGCCACCATTCCAGCAAGCTTATTTTCCGCTGCATTTTACAGTTTCAACTTATTTCCTTATTGAATAGAAAACCAGTTTTATTGTATCTCTGTTATTTTGTGTTAAGCATCTTTTAATAATTTGTAGTCATTTCGATCTGCTCATAAAATCCAGATCAGTGGTATCATAGTGGTATTCTCCTTGTCGTCTTAATGCATGTCCCCAACGAGGTCAAGGTACAAAGAATTGGGTCTCGAGCTTGTTTCTCTTGAGGAAAAAAGATCTCGCACGCCCAAACGAATTCTCATGGCAGGAGAAAAGAAATAAGATGGGACATGAGATCCTTTCAAAATGTTGCTTGAGTAATCCCTCAAGCAATAGAGGAATGAGATGATGGATAGTTTCACGCAAATCCTTCGGCGACCACCAACAGATGATGCATTTTTCTCGAGCGGAGGCACCACTTCCTTCAAGGTACAAATCAACTTTGATATTCCTATATTTGAAGGTCAGATAGACGCAGATGCAATAGAGGAGTGGTTGAATCTACTAGAAGGGTATTTTTTTGTCCATAACTTTTCAAATAGAGAAAAAAATACTTTTGCGCTCCTCAAAGCTGTTCCCCATGTCAAAGATTGGTGGGAAAATTTATGTGAGAAAAATGAAACAAAGGAACCCTCATTATTTACAGTCGCAACCACCTGGGAATCCTTCATGGATGCTATTAAGGAAGAATACTACCCTGTCGAAATTTTTGATGACTTGTATACCAAATGGACTACATTGCGGTAAGAAAGAGACCAAGCAGTGCCATATTTCACAAATATCTTCCATACCCTGCGCACCAAGATGGGTATCAAAGATTCAGAGAGACATATGGTGCTCAAGTATCGCGGTGCTCTGCATAGATACATCCAGACCGAAATGGAATTTATGGACATCTTGTCCTTGGGCACGACCTATCCATATGCCGTCAAAATCGAGCAGAAGCCCAAACAAAAGACACGACAATTTGGGCCTGGGAACCCCTCGCAGCAAAAACCAGGAAAGGGCGGCCCCAACCTACAAAACAAAGGAAAAAGAAAAGATGGATAGTATCAAGACAACCAGTTCAAGCTGCAAGAAAATAAGGACACCAGAAAGACAAAGAAGGATACCAGAAAGTGGTGTGACTTCCATAAGAGCCCTTGGCATAACATTGTTGATTCCTGCTCAAAGTAGTTGCCGGTGGCCGAAGTCAAAGCCTCTAAATCAGATGCGGGTTCTGACTGTGATTCAAAACCAGAAAGGGGAAGACAGATCATTGACGCGGAACCTAGTGCCATCATTGCTACCATCAAGCTCCAGCTCGGTGAACCAGACGAGCCAAAAGAAGGCAAGTGCCTTTTCCATTCGCATATGTGGGTAAAAGGCACCCCGTTGCACTTCATCATTGATAGTGGTAGCCAGAAGAACCTCATCTCAACAGAGGTCATCAAGCGACTGGACCTGCCGACAACGCCACACCCACAACCCTACACCATTGGATGGATCCACCAAGGAAGCGATATCCATGTCAGCCAACAGTGTCGATTGTCGTACGACATCAATCCCTTCAAAGATGAGGTATTGTGTGATGTTGCTCCTCTCGAAGTTTGTAATGTTCTTTTGGGCCAACCTTCATTATGGAAATGTCATGTTGTATATGATTATAGGCCTCATAGTGTTATTATTACTTTGAACAAGAAATTATACAGGATACCCAAGGCAGTCCCTCCTAGTGTTATTTCCTTGATCTCTGCCAAGCAATGCAGGAAGGTCATCTCTCAGACCGGGAAATTTGTCTTCTTCATGATTCTCTCTTAGTGTAAGCGAAATATCATAGCCACATCTAGGGCCTCTATGCTTGATATCTCCATAAAACAGAAGCAAGTGGACAAGGTCGTGGAATAATACTAAGATATCTTCTCCTCTCCTACCAGGGTACCTCTGCACTTCCAGGTCAAGCATCCAATCGATATGACCCCAGGAGCACTGCTACCCAATGGGATGGTCTATCGCTATTCTATGTTAAAAAACGAGAAGATTAAGATGAAGATATAAGAACTGTTGCACAAGGGTCACATCCATCCCAGCTCATCACCTTGTGGGAGCCCAATCATACTAGTGCAGAAGAAATACGAGACCTAGCGACACTGCATTGATTACTGGGCCCTAAATAGAATCACAGTCTAGAACTAGTACCCGATTCCCGGAATCGACGACCTCCTTGATCAGCTCATGGGGGCCAAATACTTCAGTAAGATTGATCTGAAGTTTGGCTATCACCAGGTCCCAATAGAATAGACAAATGTATGGAAGACCACCTTCAAGTCAAAAGAAGGTTTTTTTGAATGGTTGGTCATGCACTTTGGTTTGACAAATGCTCCAACAAATTTTATGAGGATGATGGATGATATCCTGTGACCTTTCACCAACATTTTTGTAGTGGTGTATCTGGATGACATCCTCATCTACAACAAGACTTGGGCAGAACACTTGCAACATATTCAACAGGTTTTGCACACCCCGCGGCAACAAAAACTATATGAAAACTTGGAAAAGTGCCCCTTCAACATGGACAGGGTCCATTACTTAGGCTACATCATTGATCAACATGGTGTGCATGTGGATCCATCCAAGATCTAGGTCATTCATGACTGGCCAGCCCCAACCACACTCACTGAGCTTTGAAGCTTCTTGGGCCTCACCAATTTCTATCGCAGGTTTGTGTTAGGATTCTCTCATATCACATGGGCCCTCAGCCAAGTAACCAGGGATGGCGATAAAAATTTTTTTGTGTGGGGAATATCCCAACAACAAGCCTTCGATGACTTGAAGTGACATTTGTTCTCATCCCCAATACTTTCATTACCAGATCTACAACATTCCTTTGAGATCGAGACAAATTCTTCAAACTATGTTGTGGTCGTCGTTCTCACTCAACACGAACACCCAATGGAATATCATAGTGAGATACTATCAGATGTTGTCCGTAAGTACCCTACCTACGACAAAGAAATGTACTCCATTGTGAAAGCCTGCTGCCAGTGGAGACATTACATTCTGGGGAAGGAGACAGTCGTCCACACTGATCACAAGCCACTACATTTCATGTAGACCCAAGGCAAATTGTAGAATGAACGCCATCAGAAGTGGTCCACATACTTACAACAGTTCCACCTCAACATCAAGTATAAAACAAGAAGTACCAACTGAGTTTTTGATTGCTCAACCAACCTCCAGTCGCAACACTCACCACGATGCTAGACTCTTGCGACCATGAGACCTTCGGATGGCCCCACCTCTATGAGACAGACCCTGACTTCTCCACCATCTACCAAATGATTTATAACTAGTTAAATGTGAACATACATCAACAACATACACCAACAACAAATATCATCAAAAGTAATGAGTAAATGGTGATTGCTAACTAAGGAGATTTGTGAAGGGGAAGTTTTAAAAATATCCCTACATTGATTCACCCCCCCCCTCTCTCAATGTGGTCGGTGTGTCCAACAATGTTGGGAGAAAACTCAGTGGTCACTAATTTCCATCTTTAGGATGGGTTGTTGTGTCATTTGGGAATATCACTACAGTCGGGTGGCAGGACACTTTGGCGCCGAAAAGAAAGTGGCAGTGCTGCAGAAACATTTCTACTGGCCAAAACTTCGACAGGATGTCGGCAAGTATATTAGGTCCTGCACCGCCTGCGCTATTTCCAAACCGACCACTAAAAAACAGGGCCTGTACACCCCTCTTCCTACTCCTAACAAGCCATGGGAATCATCTCAATGGACTACATGTTGGGCCTCCCGTCCACTAAGAGGGGCAATGACTGTGTTTTGTGGTTGTTGATTGCTTTTCCAAGATGATGATGTTGGACGCTTGCAAGAAGAACATCACTACAGATTCTACTACTAAGGTCTTCTTTGAACGCGTTTGGGTACACTTTGGGATCCCACAAACCATTGTCTCAGATCGGGAAATTCAGTTCCTCATCACATTCTGGTCAAGCCTCTAGTCACTGTTGGATACCAAGCTCACCAAATCCACTACCTTCCACCCCCAGATAGATGGCCAAACTAAGGTCATCAATCGGATGATCGTACATATCCTATGCATGTACAATTCCAAGCACCCCCACACATGGGATGAGATTATTCCCTATGTCCATCATAGCTACAACTGAGCCCTGAATAGCTCAACTAGCCATAGCCCCTTTCCGGTGGGGTTGGGATTCCAACCATTGGGCCCCATGGATGTTGCACTACCCTGGGCGACCACCTCAGTCGACTAATCCCCTAATCAACCAGAAGATGACAAAGCCACCCAGTTCATTGAGCGGATCCAACACATCCGCCAATAGGTTCAGGATATTTTATAGAAGTCCAATGCCAAATACAAGCAATGACATGATCAACATCGGGTGCCACATAAGTTTCAGGTGGGCGACAAAGTTTGGTTTCACTTGCAGAAAGAATGTCTTATAGGGCCCCATCAGAAGCTTTTCCCACTCTAGTATGGGACATACACCATCACCAAGGTTGTGGGTGACAATGCTTTTGCGCTCAACATTCCCCCTTTGCTTGGCCTGCACCCAGTCTTCAACGTGGCTCTCCTTCGACCATATTTCCCACCATTATTGGAAACCTCATAGATAATAGAGAAGTTGACACCAAAATATCTCAACCCTAACTTCATGCAACATGCATCTAGTTATCATATTGTGGACACACAGATCAAGGGCACCCGACAACAAAGGATCCATCTTTATCGAGTTGTCAAAGCAGGGAAGATCCTGCACCAAGGCAAGTGGCTCACCCGGGGCCAAATTTGGCAGAAATTTCCTCATATGATGGGGTAAATCAATGAAATGGAGACCATTTATTCCTAATGGGGGAGGATTTATCTAGATGGATGTCGGTGGCCTCCCACCTATTCCAACTGGTTCATTTTGGAAGTTTTTTTCCTAGTTTTTGGGTCCCTGACTTGCAGGGCCATTTTGAGGAAATAAACAAAATTTTTAGGGCTCTCCACAGTTATAAATGTGTTATCCTCATATATACCTTTCCAATGGGCTATCGTGCACCTAAAACGGAGATCGTATGCAAAAGTTACGACCCCGGGAAGTTGATGTACTATCTTACCAAAACGGGGCCCACATGACTTTTGGCGCTTCATCTCCTAGGTTTAGGTTTTTGAAATTCCTGTTTATTGTAAAAATGTCTTCAGAGCCTCATTGTAATCATCTTCTTGCGAATGAGCACAGTCGTCACATCTCTTCTCAGAGATAAGCCGCCACCGTTCCAACAAGCTTGTTTTCCACTGCACTTTATAGTTTCAACTTATTTCCTTATTGAATAGAAAACCAATTTTATTGTATCTCTATTATTTTGTGTTAAGCATCTTTTAATAATTTGTATTCATTTTGTTCTTCTCATAAAATAAAAATCACCAGAATTTTGAGGAGAGGCATCAGAGGACCCTGAAAAGAACTTATTCATCTATGAGAAGATCTAGGAAGCAAAGCATATCACAAATGAGGATACAAAACTTGCACAATTAGCTATCATACTAAGAGACCATGCACTGGATTGGCACATGAGCCTAGATGTAAACAATTTACTTGGAGTACCCAAGACTATTGCAGACGTGAAAAAACTACTGGTAAGTGAATTTTAGAAGCTCGATTCAGAAGACCAGTAAATGAATTAAATGATTGAAATCAAACAAAAACCAGATAAGTATGTTTGGGTTATTGATTAGAGGTTCAAACATCTGAAAGGTAAGTTGAAATATGAAATTACTGACATGCATCATAGGAACTTATTTGTGAATTCACTATTACCACACTTGAAATACCCATTAAGACAACATAATTTCGAAACTCAGGCAGAGGCTCTACAGGAAATATTACAACTGGAAGAGAACCAATATCATAAGACAGATCCAACAATAGAGGAGTTGAAGGAGGATTTGAAGAATCTAACATTTCATCTTAACTAGAATAAGGGAAAAGATAAAAGAGAAGTTGTTTGGTGTACCCTATGCAGGACAGAAGGACACCATAAGAACGAATGTCCAACTTTTGCGCAGTATATGGAAACAGGTGTACCAAACCCCTTGCCAACAGAAGGACCATGGTGTGAGATTTGTAAAATTCATGGGCATGATCCATATCATTGTCCAATGATGCAAAAGTATAATACAGTACCCAAAAGTTCATATTGCAATTTTTTCAAATCAGTGGGTCATGATGATAAGGATTGTAGGATGATGGAGTTGATGAGAGAAATAAATTTAGATACTTATAGGGTGCAAGCAGAAATGATGACAGGACAAGCTGCACCTCAGTTCATCTAGGTACCACTACCATACAAAAATGTGCAACAGAAGTACAATAATGTGCAACTGTAATATAATAATGTGTAGCCATAGTATAACCCCGCGCAGTATAGCGAGGTACCCTAGTACAATGCACCATGAGGAGATCGAGGTGGATACAACCACAACTGCCAACAACCAGGACATTATGCAAGGGATTTCCCACTTCCACCAGCAACATGTATATATTGTCGTGTGACATACCATGACACAGAAGGATATCCAACACTCTTGGGAAATATCTAAGAAAAGGAACCAAAACAACCAGAATGTCCAGTGGATTTCTGCAGAAGCTAGGGATGATGGGAGAAACATCAATATAGTCACTCGAGGAGGAACCAAGACAGGAAATGATGCATCAAAACAAGATCCAATGCAACACCAATGGGTTAATAATAATATTGAGCCAAAGAAGCAGTTTGACGCATAAAAAGAAAAGGAAAAATTTAAGGAGGCCAAACAAGAGTTTCTCAAGCAAAATGTTGCATCTACATCAATCGCACATCAAACTCATAAGTCACCAATGTAAGAGATTCCATCCTCAATGGACCATACTAGTGAAGGACAACCTTCAGACCAAGTAAGTACCCTAAATATTTTTATGCAATCATGTGTTAAGTTATGTAATGATCCATCATTTGTTAAGGTCTTACAAAATCTGCTAGAAAGATGAAACACATAGGTAGAAGGGATGTTAGAATAGAAAACAGTGAATCATCTCCATACAAGAAGAAGGACAAGCAAAGAATTCAGACTAAATGCTAATATTGGATATTTCAACATGGAAGATATTATATTGGACTTAGGATCTGAAGTAAATGTCTTACATAAGAATATATGGTAGTGTATGGGATAACCCACACTGGGCTATTCACCTGTTCAATTAAAACTAGCAAATCAACATAGAGTGTTACCAATTGGAAGGCTTAAAGGTGTGGTAGTAGATTTGGATGGTGTGCACACTATGACAGATTTTGAAGTAATAGAGATAGTAGATGGCACAACACCTTACCCACCATTTCTTGGATTGGATTAGGCATTTGATAACCAGGTTATAATCAACCTAAAGAAAAGAAAAATTAATTTTGAATCAGGCGAATATAGAGTCGTTACACCATTGGATCCTTCAGAATGAGAAACGTTTTTAGAGGCCACTTGCTTGGATTTGGAAGAAATAAACCAATTGTATAGAACCATCGCACGAGAAGAGGATTATGTTAACCCAACTACAGATGGGGTACTTAGCTGGAGAAGCATTACATCATGTGCTTCCAACTTAGACAGAGGTTTGGATAATTGGCAACAACGATTACATGAAGTTTCCACAAGGAGGTGTGCAAGAATAGATCGCGCAGTAAGATGGGTTGGTATAGAGATAAGAGAACCTCCCAGTTTTCATGGGCTAAATGACTTGGAGGAATTCTTGAAAAAATATGAAGAGGAAGTGTTAGAAAATCAGAGGCTCTTATCCCTAGATATTGCACTCATGGAAACACTTGCAAGATGGTGGAGTTTGCACAAAGAAACAATTCAGGACTGGTATCAATGTAAACGATTACTGCGAATTAGATTTGGCACAGAACCGAGGAGAAATAGATTCCATAAGTTTGATGGGAAAGGCACACCAGTTGAACACTTGGAGAAGTGCATAACACAAGGGAGGATGACGCCACTAGAGGAATGGCTTCATCACTTTATCCATACATTGGAAGGGATCCCAGGGAACTGGTGCATAGACCAGGAGATGCGCAGAGGCACTACAGAAAGGACAAGATTACAACAGAATTTTGTAGTAACCTTCTCATTTGAACATGGGAACCCCAACATTGATTCAGAATTGAAGTTGATATGGGGAGTGATATTTATTGATGAACCAGAGGTTGAAATCATAATAGAATATCAACAAGAAAACAGATAGACAATCAAAGACTTACCCTCATGCTATCATGTCGAAGAAGAAGCACTAGATGAAGATGACCCACACAACATTCAGATTACAGATATTGAAAGAGAGAGAGAGGTGGAAGGTCCATCTCTAGAGTCGATATTATTTGTTTCACCAATCAAAGTAAAGAAAGTCAACATTGGGATGAATTACAATCCTAAAATGGAAAGTATTGGAGACTATTGGGATGAGCAAAGATTAGAAAGAATAATAGAGTTACTGCGCAAATACAGTGACCTGTTTCCAACAACCTTTACAGAGATGAAAGGAATAGCAAGAGAGCTAAGTGAGATGAAGATACCCCTATAACCTGAGGCTAGACCTGTCAGGAAAAGACCTTACAGACTGAATCTAGTGTATAAGCAGAAAGTGAAAGCAAAAATTGACCCAATGTTGGAAGATGGTATCATAGAACCAATAGAGGAATCTGAATGGATCAGTCCTATGGAAGTTCAAGAAAATAATCAAGGGGGGATAATGATTTTTGTAGATTTGAGGAAACTCAATGATGCTTGCTTACATGACCTTTTCCCTACGCCTTTTACAGATGAAGTCTTAGATAACGTGGGAGGCCAAAAAGCATACTCATTTATAGATGGATTCTCGGGTTACCACAAGATCAAAATAGCTCCAGAGGACAGGTATAAGACTACTTTCACTACGGAATGAGGATCCTACTAATATACAGTCATTCCCTTTGGACTGAAGAATGCACCAACCATTTTTTCAAGAGTAGTCATAGTTGCTTTCAAGGAATTCATACATAAATTTCTAGAAGTATATCTAGATGAGTGGACTGCATATAGTTTGTTAAAGTACCATGTAGAAGGGTTAAGACTAGTGTTGGAAATATGCAAGCAATTTCAGATATCATTAAACATCAAGAAATGCATTTTTGGCACAACTTTTGGGATATTGTTGGGACATATAGTTTGTAAACAAGGTTTACTAGTTGACCCTGCTAAGATTGCAGGCATTGTAAATTTACCACCACCAAAATCAATGTGCTAGTTAAGAGAAACATTGGGACATACAGACTATTATAGGAAGTTTATAAAGGAGTATGCGCAAATTACTGCACCAATGGAAAAATTGTTAAAGAAAGACACCAGATTTTAGTGGAATGAGGACTATCAGAAAGGATTGGGCACTCTAGAGGAAAATATGGCGACAACACCTATATTAGTATTTCCAAATTGGGAAAATACATTTCATGTGAACGTAGATGCATCAACTATAGTGCTTGGATAAATTCTGGCACAACCAGGAGTAGGGGACTTAGACCATCCTATAGCCTTTGGAAGAAGAAAGTTGTCAAAATCTGAGTAGAATTACAACACTAAAGAAAGAGAAGGCCAAGCCATGGTATATGAACTTCATTAATTTAGGCACGATTTACTGGGTAAACATTTTAAAATGTTCACAGACCATTCTTCCCTCAAATATCTAGTCAACAAGTTAGTGTTGGGGGGGAGGATCTGTAGATGGCTATTATTATTCCAAGAATTCGATTTCGAAGTGATAGTCAAATTAGGGAAGCTTAATGCAAGACTTGATCACCTTTCAAGGGTAACCAATGGAGAAGAACCTACTAATTTGGAATACAACTTCCCTAATGCACAATTATTTTCATTACAGATAGTTGGTGAATATTTCGTTGATATTATTGAATACTTAAGTACATGAGTTGTGCCACAAGACTTTAGCACCACGTGGAAGAAAAAATGGTACTCAAATTTGCAGACTATCAACTCATTGCATGCCATTTATACAATATGGGCACATATATTATTTTGAGAAAGTGTGTATTGGAACATGAACGATGATTTTTGGCAAAATCTCATGAAGGTATAGCTGGAGGACACTATGCAGGAAAAGCCACCGCGCAGAAGGTAGTACGCGTAGGATTATGGTGGCAAACAGTCCATAAAGATGCCAAGGAATATTGCTAGAACTGTGATATTTGTTAGAGGGTTGGAAAATCCAACATAAGGGATGAGATGCCCCCAAGACAAAAAGTAACTATGAAGGTATTTGACAAATGGGAAATATAATTTGTTGGACCTATTAATCCACCAACAAAAAGGTCAGGATATAGATATATCATTGCTATGACTAAATACTTAACAAGATGGGCAGAATCAACACCAGTCAAAGATTGTAGCGCAGAAACAACATCACACTTCTTGTTTGAGCAAGTGATCACCAGATTTGGATGCCCCAGGATATTGATGAGTGACTAAGGCACTAGTTTTATTAATAAAATAATCAAGGCTATGACTGAGTAGTTTGAAGTCTATCACCAGAAGAGTACACCATATCATCCTCAGGCAAATGGGGCTTTCAATAAATTTTGGAAGATTCATTGACTAAGATTTGCAATGTTAACAGGGATGATTGGGACCTAAAAATACCAACAGTATTATGGGCATACATGACCACATGCAAGAAGTTGACAGGAAAAAAACCATTCAGACTGGTGTATGGGAAAGAAACAACGGTGCCATTAGAATTTATGGTGCCCAGTCTGCGCATAGCAACAATTACCAACATGATAGAAAGAAGCACAATATAGGAGAGGCTAATCCAACTAATGGAAATGGAAGAGGACAAGATTCTAGAAGGATTTCACCAGGAAGTACAGAAAGCAAGGGACAAAGGCTGACATGACAAACATATTAAAAAGAAGATCTTTAAGGAGGGAGAATTAGGTATTCTCTATGAAAATATTTTTTTGCAACACCTTGGTAAGTTTAGAATGCATTAGCTAGGGTCATATGAAATAAAGATTGTTACAGATGGGGGATCTGTACGACTAAAGGACTTGGGTGGAACAAAATTGAAAGGAATGATCAACGATAGTTGATTGAAACTGTATAGGGGAAATCGACCTACTAACCCTTAAAAGTTACAACACAGTAAGAAATTCATGTATATAGTTTACTATAGTAGATATTAGAACAAAAAAATGATAAAAAAAAACAAAAAGGGGGAAAAGAAGAAAAAATGAATAGAAAAATAGAAAAAGAAGAAAAACACAAAAAGAGGCAGAAGTTGACTAAATAACAGGAAATTGGAAAAAAAATTGAGCACAACAATTACTTCGACAACATCGAAAGACATTGCGCAAGAAAAAATATACTTGACGCAAATGCATGCAAAAAGTGAAAAACAATTATGATAGGGTCTATAAAGTGCAGAAAGCACGTGTTAGTTCAACACTTAGTGATATTTGAGCACATAGGGAGATACAATGTGCGTTCCCTCTCTAGAAATTTATGAAGAAACGAGAAAGTGTGCAAATTGGATAGAAGATGACACCACCAAAGTTGGTGCTCCAGGCCAGTATGTACAGGTTACTCGACAGGGCCACAGGCACAAGGAAATAATGAGACAACCCGAGAACGTGGTCAAGCTTGAAGATGTCACTACTTCAGAAACATAATCAATCAACCCAACACAAGTTGAAGAGGAAACATCGACAATGCCACAAGGGGAAGTAGGGTAGAGTTTTGAGACCCAAAATGGTATCCTAAACCCTAACCCAGAAACACCCGCTAAACTTGATGAAATGATGGGAAACAACAGGGCTGCGATGAAGAAGAGGTGTTGGTCGAGGAAATCACCAACCGAATGGACTCTGAGAAGGAAGAATAGGATGCAGAAACAACAGATGTAGGCCCCTCTGATCTCGGGGAGAAAACGAAGGCACAGGATGCCACAGACATCACAATTCCATATCTCCCAGACGCAGTGGTCACTGTGGACGATATCATCAGAAAAATACCAAAACTTAGGTACTTAGACCATGATGTGAACGATGCGACCAAATTCCTAGATTTGGCCGAAGAAACCTACTTATAAAACACAGGGGAAATTGGACCCCTAGGTAAACCTATAATGGAGCCTGCGTAGTGGATAACGAGGTTGTACAACTCCGACTGATCCAAATTATTTTCGGCACGAAATGAGAGCGGAGATATAATAAAGAAATGGACAGAGATATCGAAGATATTCAATAATATAATAGAAATGTATCAGAGATGAAACCATAAACACATATATACAGTAATACATGATTTCTAGTAATGAAAGAAATGTACAGATTGTAAAAATACAGAGTGAAAGACTCGCTAGAATGGTGGCAGCTTATCTCTGAGAAGAGATGTGATGGCTACTCGCATTCAAAAAAAGATGATTACAATGAGGCTCTGAAGGAAGTTTTACAATAAACAAGAATGCCAAAACCCCTAGACATCCAAAAACCTAACCCTAGGAGATGAAGCGCCAAAAGTTATGTGGGCCACGTTTGGGCAACTTAATACATCAACTTCCCGAGGTAGTAACTTTTGCATACGATCTCCGTTTTAAGCGCATGATATCCCGTTGAAAAGGTATCGTCAAGGAGATTCCTTTTTGTGGGCTCAATCATGCCTTCGACTATCATTTAGAAGCTTGATCCTGAAAAAACTTCATTTAGGCCCTCAAAATGGCCCCAGAAGTTAAAAACTGCTAAAAATAGTAAATTGCCAAAATTGCCAGAAAACTATTTTGAGCCAGTTGGAAAAGGTGGGTGGCCACTGATATCCACCTAGATCAATCCTCCCTCCTTAGGAATCAATGGTATCCATTGCGTTTAGTTCCCATGGGAGAGGCAAAAGTGTTTGCTGAATCTGCATCTTGATGAGTTGCTTGCCTTGTTGGAGAAGTTGTGTTGCTTAGCTTGTTGAAGGTTGTCATGAACATACAGCTGGAAGGGTTGGAACTTATTAGTCAGTTTGGATACATGAGATGCCTGTGTGCAGAAGGAATATTTTCTCTTTGCTGCAACCTTGTCGACCTAGTTTTGTTGGATAGAAGGTGCTTGGGGCGAGGCTATAGTGGTTGCAGTGTCCTTTTGTTCCCCTTTTGTACAGATTGTGAAGAAGCTGAATTTTGCAGTATGAGATACTACCTTGCAGAACTGTTTAGGTGGAACAATAGTTGGAACTACGTCTGGTATTCAGTAGAGATGACCCTCCAAAGTAATAATGACACTATGGGGTCGAGACTCATAAACAACATGGCGTCTCCACATATATGGTTGGCCCAAGAGGACATCACAAACATCCAGTGGGAAAACATCAAATAATACCTCATCCTTGAAGGTTTGGATGTCGTATGATAATCGACATTGTTGGCTGACACAAAGATCTCGTCCTTGGCGAAGCCACCCGATGTTGTATGGCTGCAGGTGTGGTGTTGTCGACAATCCCAACTGTTTGACGACCTCTACTAAGATGAGGTTCTTTTGGCTTCCGCTATCAATAATAAAATGTTGTGGGGTCCCCTTCACCCACATCTGTGAATGAAAAAGGCACTCCCCCTCTTCATGATCAGTTGGTTCTTCTGGTTGAATTGTTGCGGTCACAACAATAGCAGTGGGGTCTGCGTCAATGATCTGTCCTTTACCAGTATATTCATAATCATATTCTGAATCAGGGTTCAGCTCCTTGTCTTTGATCTCGACCACCAATGAATGTTTTGAGCGACATTCATCGGTGTTGTGCCAGGGGATTTTGTGGAAATCGCACCATTTTCCGGTGTCCTTCTTTGTCTTCCCGTGACCCTTCTT
>ML777545.1:391601-416661 GCA_009831015.1 Picea engelmannii
TGATGAGATGTCCAGAAAATCCATTTCAGTTTGGATGTATCTGTGTAGAGCCCCACGGTATTTCAGAACCAAATGTCGTTCAGAGTCTTTGATACCCATCTTGGTGTGCAAGGTATGGAAGGTATTGATGAACTCTGGAAGTGCTTGGCCCCTCTCTTGCCGTAGTGTGGTCCATCTCATGTACTGGTCCTCATAGTTGCCAATAGGGTAATACTGTTCCTTTACCACATCCAAAAAAAAATCCAAAGTGGTCTCGACCCCATATATTCCAGAATCGTCCGTGGAACTCTCCTCCCAGTAAGTTTCCCACCAATGTTTGACATGGGGGAGATATTTAAGGAGTGAAAAGGTGATATTTTCTCTGTCGAAAAAATTGTGAACAGATAAATAACCTTCTAGTAGGTTTAACCATTTGTCTAGGGCTTCTGCATCTGTCTGTCCTTTAAATAAAAAAATATCAAAATTAACTTGTACCTTGAAAGGTGAGGTGCCTCCAAAGTGGATGTTTGATGAATATGCATCTGTTGCTATCGGTAGGTGTTGAAGGATGTGGGAAAAATTCTCCATCATTTCGTCCCTCTGTCGCGTGAGATCTTGATCAAGCAACAGACTGATATGATCGTCTGCTCCGTCGTTTTTGTTTTCTTATGACATTGAGGGTTTCTTGGGTGTGTGAGAGAGATTTTCCTCAAGAGAGACAAGCTCGAGACCCAACTTGCTATACTTGGACCTCATTGGGGACATGCACTGAAAAATGATCAAGAGCAGCCTGCTCTGATACCACTGATTTGAATTATTTTCGGCACGAAATGAGAGCGGAGATATAATAAAGAAATGCACAAAGATATCGAATATATTCAATAATATAACAAAAATGTATCATATATGCAACCATAAACATATATATACAGTAATACACGATTTATATTAATGAAAGAAATGTACAGAGACTGTAAAAATACAGAGTGAAAGACTCGCTAGAATGGTGGCATCTTATCTCTGAGAAGAGATGTGATGGATACTCGCATTCACAAGAAGATGATTACAATGAGGCTCTGAAGGAATTTTTACAATAAATAGGAATTCCAAAAACCCTAGACATCCAAAAACCTAACCCTAGGAGATGAAGCGTCGAAAGTCATGTGGGCCTCGTTTGGGTAAGTTAGTACATCAACTTTCCGGGGTCGTAACTTTTGCATATGATCTTCGTTTTAGGTGCATGATATCCAGTTGGAAAGGTATCGTCGAGGTGATTCATTTTTGGGGCTCAATCATGCCTTTGGTTATAATTGAGAATATCGATCCTGAAAAACCTTCATTTAGGCCCTCAAAATGGCCCCAGAAGTTAAAAACTGCTAAAAATGGTAAATTGACAAAATTGCTAGAAAAATGTTTAGAGCCAGTTGGAAAAGGTGGGTGGCCACCAATATCCAACGGGATCATCGACATAATGAACTTCTTGGATATACCGCACTTTGGGTGCGGTAAAAACGTTGGGCTCTGCGTCAAACAATTATTAGCCCAATTACACGGTGACATCCTTCAGATGGATAGGCCGGTACAACTGGATGTGACGTTGATCGCCAAGATCACAGGACTACCTACAGTTAGTGCGCAGCCAGAGGAGTACTTGGATAACAAGGTGCACAAGAAGGAAATCATCGAGATGGTAAAAGCACAGTTTGGCACCAACAGGGGAAACAGGGGAATTGTGCTCAAGGACATCAATGACAATGCGATGAGGTTCACCAACAAGCTTATGGCTTGCAAGCTACTGAGGAAATGCAGAAAAGAAGAAGCTCCAGCAAGAGTCATAGCAGTAGTCACGCAATGTGCGAAAGGAGTGATGTTCAGTTGGGCACCGTACCTATTGAATCAATTTTTGGTTGATTGCAAATATGTGCAGGAAAATGGAACTGAGTTCCATTACTCTTGGCTCATCATTCTTATAGTCTTGGCAGGGTGGAAGGAGACAAAGTTTTCAACCTTCCTAGATAGGAAAAGAAAATGCTATGCGGCCAGATATGAGTCCCTATGGCAGGAAAAGGACAATAAAAATCAACAAGCGAATAAGACAGTATTCATGATGTTACTGGAAGAAATAAAACAATGCACAACCAATGTGTGGTGCATTCCTGTGGAGGTAATCCAGGAAACAAAAAGGATAGCCATGTTCAAGGCATCTAGGCATCGCATGTGGATCCAGGCCACAAGGGATCCAAAGAAGGTATGGCTGGAGATGCAATATTGCGTCACCAAGGAAGAAGTTGACTGGATAATCAGAGACTGACCTACATAGTGGAAGCTGCCAGTAACAAAACCAACAACAAAGCTAGCTGCGACACAATCCACCAAGCCCAAAGAAAAGGCTGAAGCAGGATCCTTACATCTGTCTTCTCTATTGGGACTTGATGGTAGCCAAACTTCAGATAAATCTTATTGAAGTATTTGTCTCCCTTGATTTGATCAAGGATATCATCGATTCGGGGAATCGGGTACCGGTTCCTGACTATGATTTTATTTAGGGCATGATAATCAATGCAAAGGCCAGGTCCCATCTTTATTCTACACAAGCATGATCAGGCTGCCACAAGGCAATGAGCTGGGTCAGATGTGCTCCTTTTGGAGCAGTTCTTGGATCTGAGGATGGATCTCCTCATTTTCTAATAGAAAGATACGATAGACCGGTCCATTGGGTAGAGTTACGCCAGGGGTTAGATTAATGGAATGCTTGACCTAACAATGCAGGGTTACCCCAGTAGGTAAGGAGAATATGTCTTTGTATTTTTCCATGACCTTATCCACTTGCTTCAGCTATGTGGAGAGGTCGGTCGCGGAGGCCGTGGATGTGGCTGCAATCTTTTGCTCACTCTGAGAGAAAATCACAAAGAAGAAAAAAATATCAGTCTGAGAAATGACCTTCCTGCATTGCTTGGCAAAGATCAAGGAAATGAAACTAGGTGGGACTACCTTGAGTATCTTGTAGAATTTCTTGTTCAAAGTAATAATAACACTCCGAGGCCTAGACTCATATACAACATGACATTTCCATAAATAAGGTTGGCCCAAAAGAGCATCACAAACTTCAAAGGGAGCAACATCACACAATACCTCATCTTTGAATGGCTTGATGCCATACGATAGGGGACACTGTTGGCTGACGCGAATATCTCTCCCTTGGCGGAGCCATCCAATGGTGTAGGGTTGTCAGTGTGGCATTTTTGACAGGGCTAGCCTCTTGATGACCTCTGCTAAGATGAGGTTCTTCTGGATACCACTATCAATGATGAAGTGCAGTGGAGTGTCTTTCACCCTCATCTGTGAATGAAAGAGGTGCTCACCTTCCTCTGGCTCATCAGGTTCACTGGTCTGGATCTTGGTGGTACAAATGGTGGCACTAGGTTCTGCATCAATGGTTCATCTCTCCTTTTCTAGTTTTGACTTAGATTCAGACTCGCATCTGATTCAGAGGATTTCACCTCTGCCACTAATGACTGTTTTGAGCGGAAATTAGCACTGTTATGCCAGGGGCTCTTATGGAATTCGCACCACTTCTTGATATTTTTCTTCATATCTTTGTTGTCCTTCTTTTCTTATGGCTTCGACTGGTTTTCACGAGGATGTCCATATTTTCTCTGTCCTTTTTTCTGGGGGTTGGGGATACCCTTTCCTTGATTCTGCTGTGAGAGATTCCTAGACCCAAACTATCGCGTCTTTTGTTTAATATTTTGCTCAATTTTGACGACATATCGATAGGCCGCACCTAAGGAAAATATGTCCAAAAACTCCATTTATGCCTGGATGTATCTATGTAGACCACCGCAATACTTTAGCATCAGATGTCACTTAGAATATTTGATACCCATCTTGGTACGCAAGGTATGGAAGATTCATGTGAAATCTGGCACTTCTTGGTCCCTTTCCTACTGCAGTGTGGTCCATTTTGTATATAGGTCATCATAACTTCCAATAGGGTAGTATTGTTCCTTAATAGCATCCCTGAAGGATTCTCAGATAACTGCAACTGTAAATAATGAGGGTTCATCTATTGCCTTTTGCTCACAGAAAGTCTCCCACCAATCTTTGACATGGGGTACGGCTTTGAGGAGCGCAACAGTAATATTTTCTCTATTCGAAAATTTATGGAAAGAAAAATACCCTTCTAGCAGATTCAACCATTCATTTACAACATCTCCCTCTATCTAACCTTCAAATATAGGAATATCAAAGTTGATCTGTACCTTGAAGGGGGCAGCGCCATGGGGTGGTCATGTACCTTGATCTGTACTATGATAGGCCACAGGGTGGTCGTGTTGAGTGATGACTACGCCCACAACATAGTCTGAAGCATCTATCTCGATCTCAAAGGGTTGTTGCTGGTCAAGTAATGAAATAAATGGGGCGGAGCACAAGCACTGCTTCAGTTCATCAAGCGCTTTTTGTTGGGGCAGGCCCCACACAAATTTTTCCTTACCACCACCTCTAGTTATTTGGCTGAGGGCCCATGCAATATGGGAGAATCCCAACACAAATCTGCGATAGAAATTGGCAAGGCCTAAGAAGCTCCAAATCTCAATGAGCATGGTTGGGTTTGGCCAATAACGGATGACTTGTATCTTGGTTGGATCCACATGCACACCATGTGCATCAATAATGTAGCCTAGGTAGTGGACTATGTCCATGCTGAAGGAGCATTTTTCCAAGTTGGCATGTAGCTTTTGTTGCCGCAGAGCATGCAAAACCTATTGAATGTGCTGTAAGTGTTCTACCCAAGTCTTGTTGTAGATGGGGATGTCATCCAGGTACACCACTACAAAATAATTGGTGAAAGGCCGCAAGATATCATCCATAATCCTCATGAAAGTTGTTGGGGCATTTGTAAAACCAAAGGGCATGACCAACCATTCAAAAATACCTTCTTTTGACTTGAAGAAAGTCTTCCATACATATGTATGCTCTATTGGGACCTAATGGTTGTCAGATTTCACATCAATATTATTGAAGTATTTGGCTCCCTTGAGCTGATCAAGGAGATCGTCGATTTGGGGAATCGAGTACCGGTTCCTAACTGTGATTTTATTTAGGGCCTGGTAATCAATGCAAAGGCTAGGTCTCGTCTTTCTTATGCACAAGCACGATCGAGATGCCACAAGGCGATGAGATGGGTCATATGTGCCCCTTGTGGAGCAGTTCTTGGATCTGAGGATGGATCTCCTCATTTTCTAACAAAAAGCGATGATAGACTGGTCCATTGGGTAGCGATATGCCAAGGGTCAGATCAATGGAATGCTTGACCTGATAGTGCAGAGGTACCCCAGTAGGTAAGGAGAAGATGTCTTTGTATTCTTCCATGACCTTATCCACTTGCTTCTACTATGTGGAGAGGTCGGTCGTGGAGGCCGTGGATGTGGCTGCAATCTTTCGCTCACTCCGAGAGTGAATCACGAAGAAGAAAAACTTCCCGGTCTAAGAGATGACCTTCCTGCATTGCTTGGTAGAGATCAAGGAAATGACACTAGGTGGGACTACCTCGAGTATCTTCTACAATTTCCTGTTCAAAGTAATAATAACACTGCAAGGCCTAGACTCATATACAACATGATGTTTCCATAAATAAGGTTGGCCCAAAAGAACATCACAAACTTCAAGGGGAGAAACATCACACAATGCCTCATATTTGAATGGCTTGATGCCATACGACAGGCAACACTATTGGCTGACATGAATATTGCTCCATTGGCGAAGCCATCCGATGGTGTAGGGTTGCGGGTGTGGCATTGTTGGCAGGGCTAGCTGCTTGACGACCTCCACTAAGATGATGTTCTTTTGTCTACCGCTATCAACAATGAAGTGCAGTGGAGTGTCTTTCACCCTCATCCGTGAATGAAAGAGGCACTCGCCTTCCTCTGGCTCATCAGGTTTATTGGGATGGATCTTGGTGGTAGAAATGGTGGCACTGTGTTCTGCGTCAATGATCCATCTCTCCTTTTCTGGTTCTGAATTAGAGTTAGAACCCGCATCTAATTCAGAGGATTTATCCTCTATCACCAATGACTATTTTGAGCGGCAATTAACAGTGTTATGCCAGGGGCTCTTATGGAAGTCGCAACACTTCCCGATATCTTTCTTCATCTTTCTGTTGTAATTATTTTCTTGCGGCTTCGATTGGTTGTCATGAGGCTGTCCATATTTTATCTATCCTTTTTTCTATGGGTTGGGATTCCCTTGCCCTACTTCTTCTGTGAGGGCTTCCTAGACCCAAACTGTCACATCTTTTGTTTAATCTTTTGCTCGATTTTGACAACATATTGATAGGCCACACCTAAGGACAAGATGCCCAAAAACTCCATTTATGCCTAGATGTATCTATGCAAACCACCGCGATACTTAAGCATCATATGTCGCTCATAATATTTTATACCCAGCTTGGTGCACAAGGTATGGAAGATATTTGTGAACTCTGGCACTTCTTGGTCCCTTTCCTACTACAGTGTGGTCCATTTTGTATATAGGTCGTCATAACTTCCAAAAGGGTAGTATTGTTCCTTAATAGTATCCCTGAAGTATTCCCAGTTAAGTGTGACTATAAATAATGAGGGTTCATCTATTTACTTTTGTTCACAGAAATTATCCCACCAATCTTTGACATGGGGTACGACTTTGAGGAGCACAAAAGTAATATTTTCTCTATTCAAAAAGTTATGGACAGAAAAATACCCTTCTAACAGATTCAACCATTTGTATACAACATCTATGTCTATCTGACAAAATATAGGAATATCAAAGTTGATTTGTACCTTGAAGAGGGAAATGCCTCCGTTCGAAGTAGATGTGTCTTTTTTTTGGCAGTCGTCGAAGGATTTGTGCAAATTTTTCCATCATCTCGTTCCTTTGTCGCTCGAGGGATTCCTTGAGCAACATTTTGAAAGGATCTCATGTCCCGTCGTCTTTATTTTATCCCACCATGAAAGGTTTCTTAGGCGTGCGAGAGCAGTTTTCCTCGAGAGAAACAAGATCGAGACCCAACTCTCTATACCCTGACCTCGTCAAGGACATGCACTAAAAAAAATGACAAGGAGCATACCGCTCTAATACCACTAATCCAGATTTATGAGCAGAACAAAATGAAAACATAGATTTATAATATTAACACAGAGACACAGTGAATAAAAATAATGGTACAATAAAATTGGACTTATATTAAATAAGAAATATGTTGAACTATAAAATGCAGACTAAAACAAGCTTGCTAGAATGGTGACAGCTTATCTCTGAGAAGAGATGTGACAACTACACTCATTCGCAAGAATATGAGTACAATGAGGCTCTGAAAGAATTTTTACAATCAACATGAATTCCAAAACCCTAGACATCCAAAAAACTAACCCTAGGAGATGAAGCACCAAATGTCATGTGGGCCCCGTTGGGGTAAATTAGTACATCAACTTCTCAGGGTCGTAACTTTTGCATACAATCTTCATTTAGGGTGCACGATAGCTCGTTGGAAAGGAATTGATGAGGAGCTTCATTTAGGGGGCTCAAACAAATCCTCCAGCTATTTTTATGGTGCCTGATCGTGAAAAAAAATCGTTTAGGCCTCAAAATGGCCCCAGAAGTTCAAAAACCGAAAAACTGTTAAAATTAGTAAGTTCCCAAAAAAATTGTTTTGAGCCAATTGAACAAGGTGGGTTGCCACCGAGATCCTCTTAAATCAAGAAGTGAATTAATAAGTGTACAAACTCAATGTTTTGGGTGAATCCATATTTTAAACAAGGTAAAGTTCCACCTTGATTCACTCTTTTTTTAATTCAATAATCTAAGTATTTTTAAAATGGATAAAACCACTCATTTCAAAATTTTAGAGTTGAAGTTTACATTATTCAAGTGAACCCATAACTTGGATTAAAATTCCTATTACAATTTATAAAATATAAAATAAAAAAAATTATCCACTTATTAAAGTTACTCCTTAATTATATACATATACATTATTAAAACCACATGCCATTTGCCTAATTAATAAAGCAATTATATATGATAGGAAGGTTGGAACACAAAATTTTGGATAAAGTATCTCATAATTATATATCATAGGGGAGATTTATGTTTTGAATCTGTTAGCGATAAAAAATGACTTGAAAATTATTTCCAAATCACATGATAAGAGGAGCTTTAGGTAGAAGATTTATTTTTAGGTTTGAAGGTCATGAAGTCTTTGAGAAAGGCTTATAATCATATCAATTCAATAAAATGAGGATTTCACCTCATAAAATAGACCAAAAGTAAATTTTAGCTTTCAACAACTAAATGGTAATTTTACAGTGTTGTGAGCTTCCGAAAGTCAGGGCTTTCGACAGTTAAATCAGATTTTCAAGGGCAAATGAGCTGCCGAAAGTGCAGAAGAGTCTGTTTTTACTATGTTGAGTCATGATTTTCAAATGATGATTCTGAGAAACTGAAGAATCATTTTGAGAAACGGGTGGAGGATTTTGTTAATAACACCTCAAATAACAATAACCTCTCTCAATTTTCCTACAGGTGTTATAGATTGGGAGAATCGAATTCATCTCTAAGCCCTAATTTTCGAATCTCAAAATTTCCCTATTTGATACATGTTTTTGAAATGAATATCCTGGGAAAATGAAAATGAATCTCCAAGAAATGAGAGAGGTTTTTTCTCAAAACAAACCAATATTCAAAAACCTCTCTCAATTTTACAAAATATGTTTTTATTTGAGATATATAGGTGAGTATTTGAGAGGAATATTTCCATAATTTTCGGCAGCTTATCAGGGTTCACAAAGGTACTGTTAGATGTCGAATCCCTGGACTTTCGTCAGCTCATCCTACTCCGTTTCAGGCACGTAAGCTGACGAAAGTGTAGGGACTGGCATATCAAGCTTCTTTTTGCACAGATCTCCATTTTTTTGTTCCAAATGGCACAAAGGGGGTTTCTATTCCAAGATAATACTTAAAGGCATCCAAATCACCTTTCTATTCCAGTTTTTGAGGCATCAGGGAGGAGGAAAAAACCAAGTATGCTGCCTATTTTTGGCTAAAACTGTCTTTTTTACCAAGTGGAATTTCGAATTGATACATCATCTTATGAAGACCTATTGGAGCTGTCGAAGTTTGCAAAAGATGACTTGATTAGATCCTATATATCATATTATTTGATTTTGCTCTATTAAAGGTATGTAAGATCCAATTTTATAGGATCCTGAACTAATTTGTAAAGGCTATAAATCCTATGATTTTGTAGATGATAAGGAGGGGGGGGGGGAATAGTCTGAGGACTGTGGTTCTATTCTTGAAGACCATTCAACTTTATTTCATCCTTTGGAAATATCAATGAAGATATCTAGACATCGAGTTTCTTTCACTTTGCTTATTCAGTTTTCATCTCCTTTTCATTTCCAGGTTTATATATATTCAATGACAGAAGGTTGTCATCCCATCTCTTCATTGGTATATTAAGCTTAATACATTGCTTCTGATGTTTATCTTAATGCCATCAATGCATTCATAAACTAAAGTTGCAAGTATTTACTTGTTATGTCTATCCATATACTATATGCAAACTCATGTATGTTTCTGTTAGTATGATGAGAGATTACCTATCATTACTGACCATTCACATATGTTTTTGTATAAGTATTTATGTTAGCATAATGAGTCTTCTCCATGTTTCCACATATTGATTTAAACCTGTGAGTAGCATAGTTGAAAGCCTTGGTCTTTCAAGTGATTTATATGTTTCTAAATGGATGTGAGTTTGTGATGTCATCCGATTTGATCCTTTTCTCCTTTACATTATTGATATATTTAAGTTACCAAGCTTACTCCCGTCTACAGTCAGGGAGTGATTTCTTGGAGTAATTTTTTGGAGTGATAACAGAATCATTGATAACGACATTTCTATGTGTCATCGAAACATATGCAAATTGCAAAACTCTATTAAAAAGGGTGAAGAATGATGAAAAGATAAGAATGTTTGGAAAAGTATATTACCAAGTTAAACATTCATATTCTTGAATATGATTGTTGGGAAACTTCAAGAGCATAAAAATATATGCATTCTCCACTTCTTTCAATGCAAATATGTTCAAATTCATTAGTTAACAAATTTAATTAATATGTAGAAGATTAAACTATAATTTCCTTGGAGATTAGTGGAATAAGGAAGATATGGTTATGATTGATAAACCAACTAACTAAATGGTAGCAAGAAAAGAAAACAAACCAACCATGAAACTTTAAAATAGCAAAACAACTCCAAAAAATAACCATGTTTTATTATTATTATTATTATTTTATTATTTTTTTTTATAAAAAAACGAAGAAAGAAATCAAAACTTAAGTACATGTCTCAAATTTGATTTTGTAGAGATAATTTACCTTAACAAAAAATTCTAATAAAAATTGAATAAAAAAAAAGAGTTTCATTATTCTATGAGGAATAGGAAATAAAAACTAACTCATATTTGGGTGATACAGGGAGAAAGAGTGAAAAGTATCTTTGACCCTGTCTTCATTGAAATAATCTAAGTTAACTAATCGATATTAAATCATCAAAGATGTAATAGTAGATGGAAAACCTTGATATCACGATTTGCACAATGTTGTCCTTTACCATAACCAAGTAAACATTGATATCAACTCAAAGATATAGATGTGTTTCCTTTACCCTTGTGATAGGCATACAATTATAAATTCAACACCAATGTAACTTATTTAAGTAAATTTATCAACTCTTTGTGTGATAATAAAACAAATTGTAGATAGATTAAGAAAACCACATCCAAAGAAAGATAATAAATCATAAAATTGATAAATGAAAGGATTGGATTGAAATGGTTTGATATAAGGAAAGAAAATACACCTTGATGGCATGCAAGTGACTTCAACTTCAACAAGTTGTACAACATTATTCACACTTCACTCCAATTATAGAACTATCACTCCAAGTTGTCAATGCCTTCATGAAAACATTCGCATGCAATGCAACTTAAAAAAATAAATTGTCCTTCAAGCATAAGATATCAAGCTTATGTTATTATATCTCATCACAACATTCACCATGTGTCTATTTTCCTCAATTTTCAATTATTAGAATTTTGAAATTTTGAGATAGTGTTCAATATGCCAAACCAATAGAATGATAAATTGTAGGCCTTGTACATGGGTTGGGATATAATTCAATTTTCTCAATTCACTTATAAGAATATGGTTCAACAATAAACACCAACAAGATTGAGTAAAAAGAAGAAAGCTCAAATATTAGAACAATTTGAGAAATGTACGACTACATGACCAAAAATGTTAGTCGAGATATTTCTTATAAGTTATATACCAGTAAATTTGAGTAATTTTGATGTGTATTAAGTAACATTGTTATAAATTAACTATGTTATAAATTACTAACATAAACTACTAATATAGGTTAGGGATAAACATATATGATTAATCTATGACCATGTCAATATTGATAAGTAATATCTATTAGTATTTAATTTAATTCTAGTGATATATATTTATGTTGAATTATTTTTTGTATTTGTGGATGTGCCTCTACTTCGCAGCACTGCACCTAATATTTTTAACGTTGATATTATGAAATGAAATGTACATATTTGTACAATATAATTCTTTATCAATTGCAAATCCTAGTCCACATATCACTCTTTCCTACCACGACTAAAAACATTGCTTGTCAAATATTTGATTCAAATTCTGGTGTTATTTTTGTAAGCTAGATAGTTCTTATATTAGTAATATACAAAAAATAGTACAATTATGTATGGTTATGTCCTGCCACTAGGGAAACCAAGACCATAGCAAGTCAGAGAAGAACCATAGTTTTTTGAATAAGTCATGTAACCTTCAAATACTAAAAATATAAAATCCTAAGTAGTATTGATGATATACTAGGAAATAGAAGATAACCATTACAAAAGTGTAACAACCCCATGCTAAGTAGAAGATAAGACATAACACATCTAGTTAGGTGGGCCTACCTAGTTGGGTGATTGTGTCAGTCCCTTCTGAACTAGTTCCATTGGAAGGGGGTCTTCTTCAATTAGGATATAGTTGGAAGGTGTGCCCTCTAATCCTTGAGTGCCTTCAAGAGCTACCATATAATCATTGACACTGCCCTAGGGGATGGAAACTACGATGCCAATTTCGAAGAATACTCTAAGTACAACTTCAAATTGTATGTCCATTAAATCCAATATATGAAGGATGTTCTGATGTTGGAGGCCTCTTTCATCCACAATTTGGGCAATGAATGCTTTATTGAGCCAATAAAGTTATGTCAACCTAAATATCTTTGTGTCCCTAGTTTAGAAAAATATCAAGTCATGGATCCAACCCTCAAATTCAACCTAAATTTTCTCTTTGGATAACCTCTTCCTCTTTTGTGAAATTGATATCTCCATTTGAGCCATCTCTTCCTTTACTTTAGAAGAGGATATTGTATGGAAATCTCTCTACTTTAGTGACATATAAGGGTAATTTACAAGGGATGGGATTTATGTTCTCTAGTTTATACCTACTGCAAGAGCCTCTCTTACTGGATTTCAAGTTTTTTTCTTAGCTTAACCTCACTATGTTCAGAGGCCATGGGAGGACAAGGGTCTCGAGGAGTAGGGGAGGGAGGTGGAAAAGGTTGAAAATAGTAGAGGCCAAAGGAGTCTGATATGGATAAGGGTTATAGTAGGCATGACCTAAAGGGAGAATTTATTTATGAGACAAGGGAGTGGAACTCCATGGAGACAATGCCCAACAATTGAGGATAACTAGACTTAGATAAATAGAATTCCAAATTTTCAAGAGAAAATCCAGAGTAATAGAACTAGTAAGAGCTGGATTAGGAAGCAGAGAAATTAAAATGAGATAATTGACTAGTAGAATCAGAAATGAATCTCTAATACTAGGTCTAGGTAGGGGGATTTTGCAATCGCTATATGATAGAACTGTAAAATCTACTACAAACTTTGGGCCTTCACACTTTTTTGATGCTTGAAATAACTGGGTGTCTATTTGTTCCATAATGGCGCATGATACTAGTATAGTCATGAAATCATTTACAGGATTGTAGGACAGATGGGATAGTTTGGAAGTACTAAATGTCCTCATCCTACTTCTTCCCTTTCCTCTTCATTATTTTATGTACCTCGACTTTTTGACCATCCTCCACAAGTTACGTATGGAGTTTCATGGTGCCAACGTCTAGCACCCCATCTGAGTGTCTGTTGTCTTTGGTTTTGAGGCAAGTATAGTCATACCTTAGTTGAACAGGGGTTAGATCATTCCAAGGCCATAGCATGTCATGGTTTACTTGCTCCGCCCCTTCATTTTCCATTTTTTTTCCAATCCATTGGCTTTCCTTCACACATGGAAGGGATAATGGTTGAGATGGACCTAGAAAGATATGAAACTTACATTATCCCTAATCATAGATGTAAATTAAGGGATATTTTGTCCACATTATTACCATGGAGGATCCTAGATAGGGCCCGATGAGAAATTGTGAATCTCCTTCTACGACCAGGTTGTTTAAGCTGAGTTGGATCATAAGTTGCATTTTTTTCAACAATCCTTCTAATTTAGCTTCATTTTTGTATTATTACCAATGTGAAGAGAAAATATGTAGAGGATATAACCTAATGAATAGCTAAAAACTTTGTCAGGTTCTGATGGTCCTAGGTTTCCCTTGGAGGCACCGTCAAATTTGATCTTGATGAACCAGGGAGGAGGTCTAGACCATGTTTCCATGGAAGAGGACTTAGGACTATAGATAGTTCATTTCGATGAACGAATTTGTTGATCTAGCTATTATGGTGAGAAGATTATCATTTCACTACCTTGGGTATGCTTTTCCTCCTCTAAATAAGAGAATACTCCAATTGATTATCAGATGTTGGATTGAAGTCAATTCTAAATGTATTCATTGTTTTTCCTATGTTGCTTAAAGAGGCATTGGTTGCACTCTTTCCAAATATATTGAAGTAAGAAACTAGGGAAAAGGTTCCAAAATTTATTAAGGATCAGGTTTTTGTATGGGGACGATCTTCAGTTTTCAAGGGTTTGTACAATGTCATTTTTTAGACTCTCTGAATGTTGAAAAATTTGGGCACCTTTGTCCCATAGCACATTCACTTATGGACATTTTTTGAATAAGTGTTATGTTGATTCTCCTTCCAATCAACACATATATAAAAGAGAGGGACCTTCAAAACCTCTTCTGATGATTTTGTCCTAGGTTAAATATTTTTTCCTGGCTAAGAGCCAAAGGAAAATTGAAATTATTGGTTATAGTTTTGGATTCCGTATTTTCTACCAAATGACTTTTTTTTTCCAAATTGTTGTGCTTAGATTCAAGGGAATATGCATGTTTAACTCTGAAGTGTCCATCTCCATAATGTACCCATCTAAGAATGTCCTGACCTTTTCTATGATTAATCTTTCTTGACCTCAGTTGATCATCTAGAGATTTTTTGGATTCCCTATCTAACTCAGCAAGCCAGTTGGTACTTGGTATCCATAATCTATAGGATTAAGGTTAGGGGTTTTAGTTTCTTCCCAATATTGTTGCATAGTATTCCATCCCATGGCTAAGAGGGAGGCTCTGGCATATTGGAGAGTTTCTTGAGATCCCATTTTATTCTCCTATTGCCACACATCATCCCAAAAGAGCACCAAAGTTCCTTCTCAAATCTTCTAGAAGCAATGATTCTAGATTAATACTATATTGTTCCATGTGTTATTCCATATTAGTCATCCAAGGCATTCCACCTCCATGTGGATGAGTGCATCCTCTACAATGTTATATGCATATTTCTCTCTCTATATTTTGGCCTAGAGATCCTCTTTTCCTTTTAACCATCTCCATCATGTTTTAGCTGCTAAATTGTTCCCCATGGTAAGGGGGACTTTGATGCCCAATCCCCCTACCCATTTAGGGACACCGACCTGATCCCAAGTGACCAATTCCCTCTTTCTTTCTTTCTTAGTCCCTCCCCATAGGAAATCCCTCTATAGGTCCAAATGGCCTTGATAATCTTGGAGGGAACTGCCAAAATAGACAATAGGTAGAGGGCAAGGGATTGCAAGACTAATTTGATGAGCATGATTCTACTAGAGAGAGTGAGAAATATCAAGGTATATCTATTCAGTTTGGACTCAAGATGGGAAAGTAGGTCCTATTAGGATACATTTCTTAAGGCATTCTCAAGAAAAGGATCTCCTAAATATTTAGAAGGAAAGGATCCTCTTTGGAAGTTGAAAATATGTGTAATGTTTCATTGGATAATCAAAGGGGTATTGAAGAAAAAGAAAAGGGACTTACTCAGGTTGATCATAGAACTGGATGCTTGTACGAAGTTTTCCAATATTATCTTGAGGGAATTAGTTTCATGAATGATAGGTTCTCCCATGAGCAGAGTATCATCTACAAACTACAAGTGGGACAAGGGATCAGAGTGTTGGTGGAGCTTAATTCCTTTTATTTTATTAGAGATGAGAGCTAACTTTAAGCTTCTCCCAAATCCTTTATCCATCGGGATATAGAGGAAGGGAGATAGGGGGTCCCCATGTCTAATACCATGAGAGGGGTTGAAGGTGGGAGAAGGGCATCCATTGAAAAGGATAGAGAAAAAGGTAGTGGAGACCAAGTTACAAGCCCATGAGATCTGTTTCAGGTAGAATCCAAAGGAAAAGAGCATTTTCCAGAGGAAGTCCCAATTGAGTCTACCATAATCCTTAGAAATATCTAGCTTAATCAACATCCTTGAGGATTGGTTAGATTTCATGGAATTTATAGCCTCATGGGCCATTGTTATTCCATCCAAAATCTATCTTCCCTCATCCAAAATCTTATTCATAATTTGATTCAATATATTAGCAATGACTTTGGTTATGATTTTGTAAATTACATTACATAGTGAGATGGAGCAGAATTTATCAGTTGAGTTTGCATCCTAGTCTTTGGGGATCAAAGTCAAAAAAGTTAAGTTTAGGCTTGAAGGATTACTCCTAAGATTCTAGATTCCTTCACCATGCCCCATACATATCTATCCACCACCAACTAGCAAGTTTGAAATAAATATTTGGTAAAACCATATGGGTCAAGATATTTACATGTTCTTGTGTCTTTGATAGCTTGAGTGACTTCCTTACGAGAGATGAGTTGCATCAGACTTAAAATCTGCTCGTGAGAGATCAAGTGAGGAATTGAGATTGTTATGGATTGGATTGTCACTTTTTTATTATCATGGGGCTCGATTAAGAAGTTAATGAAATGAATCTTGATATATTTCTTAATATCTTCATGATTCTCAAGTGTTTCCCCAGAGGTTTATTTAAGCACACCAATTCTATTATGGTTCCTTTTATTTATCAAATAACTATGAAAAAAAATTGTATTTTTGTCAAATTCTTTATTTTTGTTTCCATGAGACTTATTATTTCTTGTCTAAAATACCAATCTCATTGTGGAGGTAGGTTTATCAAACTACGATTTCTTCTTATCTACCTTCTCAAATGATGACTACCTACAAGATTTCCATTTCTTTTCCTAGTTGAATTTTAGCGTGGAAAACATTACCAAATACATCCATGTTCCTATTAATTTTTAATGTTGTTATTAGGTTCTTTTCAATTTACTAGAGCATTTCCAAAACAACAACATAAGTAGGATCACTGAAAGAAACATAATCACAAGGTACATAACATCTTATCCTAGGAAACCCTCATGGGGGAGAAAACCCATCAAAAACTTCCTCAATAATAGATTGTCAATACAATGCCAAGACTTAAGACCAAACCACCAAGAATAAACTAGGATTGAGCATGCGCCCCTCTTCTCCTTCTTGCAACTGCAACTTCCTTCAAAATATGCGCACTAGAAGTGTGAGTGAGTAAGTGAACAAATGAGGTGCCATCCTCACTTATAAATACTAGTTGAGGAGGCATTCGGGTTATGTCTCTTCATTTAGTAGGGATGACTTCTTCCAGGAGTGGTTGAAACCACTTTATAAACCCTAGGGTTCAAATTTACAAATACCACCATATAAATATGGTTTGACCAATCCACAAAAGGGGATTTTGTCTTATACAAGACCCGACATGATCAATCCACAAAAGGGGATTTGATCTATAAGATAATATCTCAATTATAATTAGAATATTCTTTGAAGTTACAATATTTCAACACTCCCCCTTAACGAGAAGGGTATTCTACTAACATAACCCAATAGAACATCATCATGAGAGAGAGAGGGAAGCATCATCATCAATGTCTGAAACACTGATTGGCATATCTACAAATCATCAGATTTTTTTCTCATCATCAATATCATCATCGTTCACATCATGGTGTTGGAGTAGCATCATCATCATCATCTGTATGAAGCTGGAACATCAACATCAATTAGCATAATACTAAAGCAACAATATCACCAACCCGAGGCTAGTACACCATCATCAACATCATGAGGTTGATACAACATCATCAACAACTCGAGGTTGATATAACATCATCAACAACAACACGAGGTTGATCCAACATCATAAACAATAACACAAGGCTGAAACAACAACATCATCAACATGAGGCTGACATGACAACATCATCATCATATGGCAACAGAATGAGGCAAGTGCAACAACAACATTTTTTGGTACTCTAACAAATCATCCTTACTAGACCTTCGAGATATGCCCAAGAATCATAATATTCCCTAGGATATAAAATCCTAACAAGCTACCACATGGTACTCGAAAAGATCGTCCTTATCGGACCTTCAAGATTTGCCCAGGAATCATAAGATTCCCTAGGATATAAAATCCTAACAGAGCTACCACTATTGACCATAGCTGGCATATACATGCACATGTACTCTGACAGACCGTCCTTACCGGGCCTTCAAGATCTGTCCCAGGATGATCAATCCCATAGGATATAAAATCCTAATGGAGCTAATCGTTGTTGGTCATGATACCATAGTATCATCAGCGTCACTCCCCCTTCTGAGGGAGGTCCTTTCGGACAAAACCAAGCTTGTCTCGGAAGTACTCAAACTTCACACGAGACAGAGGCTTGGTCAACACATCTGCAACCTGCTCATCTGTGCCAACATATTGGAGATTTACATCTCCCCTCTGCACCATATCACAAATGTAGTGATACCATATTTCTATGTGCTTCAACTTATCATGGAACAATGGGTTCTCCATCATCTTTATGCAAATCTATTTATCACATAGAATCATGGTGGCTTCCATCTCCAAATCGAATAGACCTATCAAAAAATTTTGAAGCCATATGGCTTCACAACTGTCGAAACATGCTGCAATGTATTCTGCTTCTGCCATGATGAGAGCAATACTAGATTGCTTCCTGCTCTGCCATGAAGTCATGGC
The DNA here is from genome assembly GCA_009831015.1 of Picea engelmannii. NCBI lineage: Eukaryota > Viridiplantae > Streptophyta > Pinopsida > Pinales > Pinaceae > Picea > Picea engelmannii. The sequence goes on from ML777545.1 coordinate 410,028, forward strand.
TAAGCCTAGGATGAAATAACATCCTGAAGTTCTCTTTCTTTCATAATCACTTCCAACCCAATCTAAATTAGTATAACCATATATTATAAAGTCATGACCTTCATTATAATAGAGACCATAATCCAACGTACCCTTAAGGTATCTCATCACATGCTTTGCAACTACAAGGTGAACACGTCTGGGTTCTACTAGATACTAACTCAAGGTGTTCACAACAAAACATATATCTAGCTTGGTATTCATCATATACATCAACAAACCAATGATCTGTCTATTAGAGTAGCATCAACCAATTCTGACAAAGTATCAACCATAATTTGTTTCCATGGGTGCGTTCATGGATTTACATTCCAACATGTCAAATCTCTTCAGTATTTCAACTGCATACTTCCCTTGGTTAAGGAAGATATTCTTTGGGCTATGCCAAACTTCAAGACCTAAGAAATAATGCATCAGGCCTAGGTATTTCATCTCAAACTTTGTAGTGAGCTTCTTCTTACAATCTGTGATGATATTTTCTTCTCTTGTTAAGAATAAGTCATCCACATACAATAGCAATATAATTGGAGAATGGCTTAGGTTTCTTGCTTTGTCTCATGGTTTCTTCTGGGGCACCATACTTCTCTGCATCTCAAATAAGTTCCCTTTCCCAAGCTAGCTTTATCTTGTGAGAGATACTCACATGGGGAGGTTCTTGAGATCCTATCATATCATGATCTTCTGGAATCTCATCATCATGGGTAATTGTAACTTCCTTCACAAGTTCTGCAACTCAGGGAGATACAGGTTCTTCTTCATATACTTCTTCAAGCTATCATATCCTTGATCTTTTGAGCTTTGCATCTTCATCAAAGGTTACATATTTGTTGATATCAATATGATGGTAACCTGGTATGTAAATTCTGAAAGCCTTAGAGACCTCACAACATCCAAAAAATATTCCTTTATTTCCTGAAGGATCCATCTTAGTTTTCGTCTCTTTCGGAATGTGTACAAACACCGGACAACCAAATATTTTTATATGACTTACTTCTGGCTTCTTTCTGGTGAAAATTCCCTCATGGGTTTTGAATCCAAGTGCACTATGGGATAATATATTTTGGACATAAATTGTTGTTCTTACTGCTTCGGCCCATAAGTTCATTGGAATATCTTGATCGTGAATCATAGTCATCACTACTTCCATAATTGTTCTATTCTTTCTTTCTGCTACACCATTTTGTTGAGGATTATATGGAGTGGTGAGCTCCATATTAATCTCGACATTTATGAAAAAACTTCCAAATTCATTTGAGGTGTAATATCCTCCATTATCTGACCTGAGTATCTTGATTTTCTTTTCGGAGAGGTTTTCTACCAAGGCTTTGAATTCCTTGAACTTTCCTAGTAATTCAACTTTTGATTTCAAGAAAAAAACCCAAGTCTTACGAGAGTAATCATCAATAAATGACACATAGTATACATACCCTCTTAGAGAGGTTGATGGCATTGGAACACATACATCTGAGTGGATGAGCTCCAAGATTCATTCTGCTTACTGTTGCTCTTTGGGAAAGGATTATTTATGTTCTTTCCTTGTGCACATCCCTTGCATACACCTTCATGGTCAACCTTAAATTCTAGTAAACCTGTGACTACCTTGCTTAGATATGGTAAGGCTTTGTAGTTGATGCCAAAGTTCACAAGGAATCTTAGTGGAGTGAGTCAAGGCTGCATCTGAGTGACCTTTTAACTTGTACAAACTACCTTCTTTTGTTCCAATAACAATTGCATCTTCTATCGTTTTTCCTTTAGGACACCCAAGAAATTCACCATCTATGAATGCAAGCTTGAAACCTTTATTATCTAGAACTGAGATAGAAAGTAATTTCTTTGTCAAACCTGGTACATAAAATACATCCTTCATTCTAATCGGGGTCCCTGAATCAAGTTTGTAGGTGGATTCTCCCATTCCTTTGATAGGGTACTGATAATCATCTCCAAGTGAAAATTTTTGGGGGAAGTCCTTTTCTATAAGACTAGAGAGAATGTCTTTCTGTCATGTCATGTACTTAGAGGAACCACTATCTATGATCCAAGTATCCTCTCTAGGTGTCACAGATCCTAAGAGGGAGGAAAACAAAACATAATCTTCAATTTCTTCTTTAGTCACCTTCTTGGGTGGCTCATCATCTTCAACTACATGGGCATGATATCTTTTGTTATTTCTCTTATTGTATTCTTCCCTTCTGGCAGGACAATTCTTATCAATGTGACCCATCTTATCACAATTACAACATTGATAAGAGGAGAAATATTTTTCTTTTCTTTGACCCAAATGATATTCTGGAATCTCCTTGGAGGGTGAGATTCTTTATGGAAGTGGGTGAATCTCTTTGGGGAGTGAGATTATTTATGAAGGTGGGTCTCCTTTTGGAAATAAGACTTTTTATTTCCTCCTTTAGCATGAGAAGCTAGATTTTGATCTTCATCCCTTAATAGTATGGCTTCTTGGTTGGCTACTCTTGCTTCTTCTTGAACACATTCTTCCCATAAAATGTCAAATTGGAGTTTATGTTTTCTTGCATCTATAGTTTGGATGAAGGCATCCAAAGGTATTGTGAGACCATTAAGAGTTTTCATGATGAGTAAATATTCATCCAGGTTGTCTCCAATTTCTTCTAACTATTCCTTGAAATGAGTAACCCTAGAGAAATAGTCTCGAACTGTTTCTCCTTTCTGCATCTTTGTATTCTTGAGTTGGGTTCTCAAGTTCATCTTCTAGTTGATGTTCTTTCCTTCATACATTCTGGTTAGGGAATCAAACATCTCTTTTGGAGTATTCTTAGAAGACACTTGAGGGATCAAGTGGTCTTTAATGGAATCTACAATTATCCTTTTGGCCCTAATCATATCCTTCTTGTACTTCTCTTTGGTTGCATTTTCTCCAGTTTCTGGTACATTTTATTTTGTTTATTTTGCATGGTCATTCTCTTCACGAATGAGTCCAATTATGTACTTCCAGGCACATAAATTTTCCACACCTTCTAACTTCTCAACAAGCTTGGTGCTTGCAAACATCTTAACCTAGAGCTAGAAAAATGACCAGAAAATGAAAATGCTCAGAAAATGAATCTAAACTTACCAGGAGATGCACTGGGCTGAGGCGAGTTGGATGGAGCTGACCGTTTTAGAAAATTTCAAGTTTTTCCCCTTGAAACTTGACCTGCACACTTTTGGACTAGTACTTCTGGTACTAGATCTAGTTTCCTGGTTTTCTGGTACTAGTCAAAACTAGCGTTTGACTTTCTGGAGAGTCTAGCCATTGAAAAGGTGTGCTCAAGATGCCAAAGGATGAAATAGGGTAGGGCACACTTCCCTAGATAGTTTTTAGCAAGAAATTCCTCTCCAATAAAAATCCCTAATTTCCTTGTACAATAACAATGATGTTTTTGGATACCCAATGAAAGTTTCTATATTCATTCAAGCTCTTATACCATGTTAAGTTTTAATGTTGTTATTAGGTTCTTTTAAATTCACTAGAACATTTACAAAACAACAACATAAGTAGGATCATTGAAAGAAACACAATCACAAGGTACATAACATTTTATCCTGGGAAACCCTCATGGGGGAGAAAGCCATGCAAAAAATTCCTCAATAATAGATTGTCAATACGATGCCAAGACTTAATACCAAACCACCAAGAAAAAACTAGGATACAACATGCACCTCTCTTCTCCTTCTTGAAATTGTAGCTTCCTTCAAAAGATGTGAACTAGAAGTGTGAGTGAGTGAGTGAACAAATGAGGTGCCATCCTCACTTGTAAATACTAGTTGAGGAGGCATTAGTGTTATGTATCTTCATTTAGTAGGCCCGACTTCTTCCAAGAGTTGTTAAAACCACTTTATAAAACCTAGGTGTTGACTTTACAAATACCACCATATAAATATGGTTTGACCAATCTATTAGCACTAGAAGTCACTCTTCGATTGCAGAGAGAGTAAGCCTAGTACCCATCAGTTTGTATGTCACAAATAATTTTAAAGAGGTCAAATGGGTGTAGACTCAAGATGATATTTCTCTAACTCAGAAAACTGGACTAGTATGCACAGGAAAGTGAGGTCTTGATCAACATCAGTCAGTAATTTTGATTAAAGGTGAATATAAGGAAGACTTGGTGAGGAGAATGTAGAGGTATGCTATGGACATCAAGTCTTCCAACAACCTAAGGAGGGAAAACTCAAACACAAGATCCTCTTGGATTCAAAGTTTCAAACATTGAAGTATATTTAAGAAACACATTCATAACAACACAATGATCAAACATACATCATGATGCAGCTACAACAACTTGATTGGATCATCCAAGCCCGAGCTCTTCAGTGTGAGAGGGAAAAATATAACAAAACAAACTGATTAAAACTGGTCACAATACTATTGAAATCAAACCTTCATAACAACAACATATGACCCTCGACTGGATCCTCCATGCCCGAGTATTCGACTAACACAACTTTTACAGAGAGATGGAAAAAAGCTGACTTATATTAAACAAGAAATCTCAAATCCTATTACATAACAGATAACCAGAGCTTTTATCAAAGCTTTACAATGCGGGAGCTTAGCTCAACCATTGACCATCCCAAAATATCCTAATGACTCCATGCTAAAACCTCTGATTTGCGAAACAACGGATCCTTGGATCTGGTGCCACGCATCCCTCTGAATCAGACGGTTCCTGCTGATTTTCGGGTTTCAGGAGGGACCTGCAGACGAACCGACTTTTTGATAGTCCTTTTGAGCTTTCCATTTATGGGGGAAACGATGTTCAAACACCACTCCCCAACTTCATTAATTGTATTTCTCAGGGTACGGATAGGTCTGAATCAATTTGGCACATGGAAACGTGACAGCCTAACCATGCTCTTGGCCATCTAGATCTGCATTGGATGTTGACGAGGATTTGGTGCAAACATCATGAAAGTTGATTGGATGATGACCAACAGGAGGCTGTGGTGACAAAACATCGATTGAGAATACGTTGGCATCAACATGCAAGATTTGAGGTGGAAGAACGAGGATATGTGTTAACATTAGGCTCCATGGGGGATATAGTCCTCCCTGCGAGGCTCAAAGAAATCGTTTTGCAGTTTCAGTGCCTTAGTATTGGGCTATGGAGTCATGCTCAAAAAAATCCTGTTGAGGAATCCAGGCCGACCCACACATTATTCTTCTTATAGACATAAAGAAAACACACCTGCTCCTAATAAAGCTTATTTATGTACAAAAACCTAAGCTAAATGGTTTTTACAAAGCGCTAGGTGAAAGAAAACTTCCACCATAGCCACCCAAGTTGTCTGGTAATATGATCCTTTTCTTTACTGCAGATAATCCACAAAAGGCTAAGGAAGTATGACAGAAAAACGAGGACATGGATTGGAACACTGAATATATCCCCAAATGATGATAAGGCTAATAAATATGTAGGCTCCAATGCTTTTGGAAAACACAGCTCCATATATAATCCCACAAGGTCACAAAATTTATAATCAGGGGAGCTCAATTGGTAAGAAATTAACTCTTGTCCTTTATTGCGGCTCACCCGTCGTGTGATGTTCTCAGAGTGCACAGGTGGGTGGAGAATTGATGCAGGTTGGTTGATACCAGGTGATACCTGTTGTAGTGTCCCCAAGGTCGAGCCCCGTTACAGATCATGATATATGCAATGAATTGTAAATGTGCTCTATAGGCTGGTGAGCCAAGTTTTGTATAAGCTAGAAGGCTTATGTGTATGTTAGGCCAAGAAGCCTAAGTGTTTGAGGGCCAGGAGCCTGCTATTGTACTTGTATGTATGCAGAATAATCAATAAAATATAAACACCGCCAGGTGCAGACCGACCACGATGAATGAGTGAAGGGGGACTGAGCGTCCACAGAGTGGGCAAGGAACTAGGGGCTGGAAGGTGGGAAAGGGGCTGAGTGTTGAGCCTAGGGGCTTAGGCCTGGAATAATATTTTAATATTATTTCCTAAAAAGCCATGTGCATATTATTTTATCCTAAGTTCCTAGCAAAAAGGAAAAGGCATGTACAGGGAGGCATGCGGATGGAACGCATGCAGTTTCGAGGGTGAAAAATGTTCACCCTGACGCATGCAAATAAAACCGAAAGGAACAGCCGTGAGAGAGGGCTCTCGCATTCCATTCGACCCGACTGCCCTGAGCAGGAGCCGTATGAGCCAGTCTGCAAGAGACCTCATGTATGTCTATTACAGAGAGGAAGCCTGTGTTGGGTGCTGAAGAATGTGTGTTTACCCTTGTTCAGAGCCGTGGAGTCTGTTTGTGAGAGAAAACTAGTGTGTGCATTCCCTGAACGAAATGTCCATGACAATTTTGGGGAAGAGTCTCTGTTTGCCTAGGAAAAGCTGAGCGAGCTTATGCATGGAGCCCTATTCTGAAATCTTGACCATGAGAACATCCTGTGACTGATGAACCGGTTCTTGGGAAGCCTGTGTCCATTTTCCCTGTGTTTGTTGTGGCATGCAGTTCTGGACTGCGTGAGGCTTGTTGGCCTGTGAGCGACTCCCTCCAGGTGAGAGAGTGCACAGAGGAAGGAGAGAGCTCCTGGAAGGAACCCTGTAGCTGCCACAGAACC
>ML777545.1:417346-434918 GCA_009831015.1 Picea engelmannii
TGGTCTTGGAAACCTTTCATAACACCATACTCGCCTGTGAGTATTGGTGAAGTAATGCAATTTGAAAATTTCAGAAAATCTGAAATGTATGACTCCATGTATATGGCCACAGGATCATGAATAATGCAAAAAAATCCTGGCTACTTTAGAAGACCAGGTTGCTCCTCTGTAAAATTATCTTTGTTTGCAAATAAATTCCCTCCTTGTTCTTTTGAAACCAACTCTTGATCATCAACAATTGTCATCTCTTCCTCATAATAATGGTCACAAGATAAAGGTGCAGCAGGATTTAGAACATCATAACTATGATCATTCAAGAACATACAGTTATCTATGCAATCAACCAATGCTACATGCTCAAACTGTTCTGGAAACTGATCATAAGATTGATATGCATTCCTGCCCATAGAAAAATCTACAAATGTTGAAGAACCTGATTCCAACTGTGAATCATACCTACTTCCTTGTTGTTCCAGATCTGATTCATATTCACTGTCTTCTTGCTCAGAATTTGAAATAGATTGACAGTCTTCTTGCTCATGTACACACAAATTTTCAAGATATGCCTGCCTATGAACCCACTTGCTAGCCCTAATGTTCTCTTCGACCTCTACAACATCTTCAAATAGATGTCTTAATGATGAATATTTCCTTTCTCTCAAGAGAAGGGAAAGCTCTGGATGTTGAGCCATGACATAGTACACCATGGCAGCAGTCTCTGTGGGTCTGATCTCCACAGGCATGCTATGATAAACGCTGTAAAATCTCCTGTTGAAGACAACCAAGGCTTCCTATTCCCCTCTCCTCAAGGCATTAAAATCAAACCAATATTTATCAATGGATTTGTTCTCACCCAAACACTTTAAAAAAACATGGCATAGCTCGGTCCAGGAACCAATAGAACCGACCTCCAGACATCTAAACCACACAACAACATCTCTAGATAGGGAATGTGAGAACAACCTCATGGTAACATCATCATGAATGATCTCAAATTGATCAATAAATTTCTCAAAGGCCCCCAAGTGCCTTTCAACTGTAACATGATCCTCCCCAAAAAACTGAGGAAGATACTCAAAGGAATCAAGAGGATAAGGGTTAATGCGATATGGCAACCTCAGAGGTTTAAACAACTTATTTATGATTTTAATTTGAAAATAAGTGGGATGATCATGAGGATTAACGAGTTGATGGGAAGGCTCAACAGGAATAACGGAGGGTAATGATATTTGAGAATACTTTGAATTATTTTCAACCTCCTCAAGGCTACAAGGGTGATCCATTTCGAGAGGAGATGCAATACAGATCTCACTTTTATGAATAGGCTGAGGTGAAGACACAAGATCGACATATACAACACAAGAAGAGGGCATGTCTTATTCTTCCAAGGATGGATGAATGAAGGAAGGCTTATTTCCATTTGAATATACAAAGCAAAGGAGAATCCTCTTTATATGTGAAGGGAAAGAGAGAAATGAGTTTATAAAGAAGAACACGACTTCATGAAGAAAACTCATAGATTGATACCTGGTCTTTCCCTTCGGTATGGTCATTTTTCTATCAACAGGATCCTCCCCAGTGGAGTCTTTGATGGTGGAGTCGCCAAGTGCAAGCTACAATCTTCAATGGTTCTGATATCTTGTGCATCTTCATAATCATAATCTCTTTGTCATTCTCCCAGGGAAGATGTCTTCACTTTCGGCCCCGACAATGACGCCAGAAATGTTAGCACTAGAAGTCACTCTCTAATTGCAGAGAGAGTAAGCCCAGTACCCATCAGTTTGTATGTCACAAATAATTTTAAAGAGGTCAAATGGGTGCAGACTCAACATGATATCCCTTTAACTCAGAAAACTAGACTGGTATGCACAGGCAAGTGAGGCCTTGATCAACTTCAATCAGTAAGTAGAGGCCTTGATTAAAGGTGAATAGAAGGAAGACTTGGTGAGGAGAATGTAGAGGTCTGCTATGGACATCGGGTCTTCTAGCAGCCTAAGGAGGAAAAACTCAAACACAATATCCTCTTGGATTCAAAGTTTCAGACACTGAAATATATTTAAGCAACACGGTCATAACAACACAATGATCAAACATACATCACGATCTAGCTACAACAACTCGACTGGATCATCCATGCCCGAGCTCTTCAGTGTGAGAGGGAAAAAGATAACAAAACGAGATGATTAAAAATGGTCACAATACTACTAAAATCAAACCTTCATAACAACAACATACGACCCTCGACTGGATCCTCCATGCCCAAGTGTTCTAACACAGATTTTACAGAGAGATGGAAAGAAGTTGACTTATATTAAACAAGAAATCTCAAATCCTATTACATAATAGATAACCAGAGCTTTTATCAAAGCTTTATAATGCAAGATCTTAGCTCAACCATCGACCATCCCAAAATATCCTAATGACTCCGTGCTAAAACCTCTGATTTGTGAAACTATGAATCCTTGGATCTGGTGCCACGTGTCTCTCTGAATCGGATGGTTCCTGCTGATTTTCAGGTTTCGGGAGGGACCTTCAGACGAGCCAACTTGTTGACATTCCTTTTGAGCTTTCCATTTATGGGGGAAACAATGTTCAACTACTGCTCCCCAACTTCATTAACTGTCTTTCTCAGGGTCTAGATAGGCCTGAGTCAACTTGACACCTAGAAATGTGGCGGCCTTACCCTGCTCTTGGCCATCTGGATCTGTGTTGGATGTTGATGAGGATCTGGCACAAACGGAATGAAATCTAACTTGACAACGACCAAGCGGGAGGCTGTGGTGACAAAACGACGACTGAGAATACGCGGGCGTCAACATGTAGGAGCTGATGCTATAGAACGAGGATATGTGTTAACACAATCCACAAAAGGGGATTTTGTCTTATACAAGACCCAACATGATCAATCCACAAAAGGGAATTTGATCAATAAGATAATAACTAAATTATAGTTATTATATACTTCGAAGTTACAATATTTCAACAGTTCCACACTTTGATTCTTTTCTTGACTTGTTTGACCCTTTGTTGAAATTGGTACAGATTTGATCCTCAAATAGAACACTTTTCCTTCCACCATATTCCTATGTTTTGCATGAAGTTGGTGTGGTTGAGCCAAAATTTCTCAAATCCAAAGGGTTTTAGTCTAGGGATAAGAGCATTTTCCCATGTCCGACTTATCAACCAATTATCTGATCTAGAAAATGGTAGGATATCTGCTGAAATAGAATCCTTTCTCTAGAGGAGATGCTTTGAGACTAGAAACTTATCCATCCTGAATGAAATCTAGCATGCTCCACCTCTTCTATTATTCTATATGTGGCATCCATTCCTTCTCTTAATGTCCACTAAACATAGTTTATCTATGGTTTCCTTAAAATCCACATTGTCGACATCTAAATGATGTTGGTGGCCTCTCTTTTCTTGCAAGGATGTGTTCATATTAAATTCTCCCCGTAGAATCTATTGTTTCCCTTGTAGGGTTGTTCCCAAACCCTGGATGGAGTATAGAAAAGGATTTTTAAGGATGGGATATGAAGGGTCATAGGAATTGGTAATGCATCCCTGATCTTGAGACCCAATCACTGTATAGATAGTCAATATGAATCTAGTGGTTTCCATCATAATCTCAAGGATAATTTGACTTGGGTCCTAGAGGAGTGATATCCCTTCTACTACTCCATATGTGTCAAATGCTAAGACCTCACTTCCTTTCCAAAATTTCCTCACTATGGTCACATTGTGTCGTGGTCATATTTGGTTGTATGTAGCATTATTATTTTGGGTTATTCCTTTGCAATTATTTTCCTTAATAGGGGATGTTTGGTTGGGGCATTTAGTCCTCTTACGTTCAAGGAGAAGGCCTTCATTTTAAACTTTTGGTTGAGAGGATAAGTATTTCTTCAGGGGCCCTTTGGCTTGGATTGAGTCAACTAGAAGAGCCCATGCTTCTTCCAGTTTTTGTTTTGTTGTTTTCCTACCTCATTTATTCCTCTCTGAGATTGATTTTTTTGAATTTTTCAAAGGATTAGTTCGAATTCCCAACCCACCTACAGAGGTATGGATCTAGGATGTGTTCCCAAGATTCATTTTACCTTTCATTACGTCTCTTTGGAGGTGTTGGAGCGATGTTTATGAAATATTAATAAGATGTTTCTACCCATGCATGGCTATCAAGGCTGGGAGGTTGATTTCCAACTATTCTAAGTCCATATCTTGTTGTAAACTTCCCTCCTCTGAGTCCTTAAGTGTTTCATTCTCTATACTCATATATTGAACTTTTGTGGTTTCTTCGTCTAACTTGGGATTGATCTCTTGCGTATATTTTTTTCATCGCTTTGGATATTTTTTGGGGGTACTGGGCTTTGGGTTCTCCTCCCCAGTGACTACTAAAGGTTCCCCTATTTGTGGCCTTGCCTCCTCTGTCGAGACTAAGAATTAAAATCGTTAGTTTCTTTTCCTTGATCTAAGGTGGTGCAATTGATGAGTTTCCTTCCATATTTTCATTTTGGGGGGAATTTCATAAAACCCACCTTGTCAGTAGCCTCTTTACCTTTGTTTTAGGTGGCTTCTATATTATGTGTGTAATCTCTGGACAAGTGGCCATGTTCATGGAATTTGCGGCATCTAAAAGGCATGTGTTCACAATCCAAATTCTGGATCCATTTGAAGTACTGGAATTTTATGGTTATTGATTCTAGTAGTGCTCCTAAGACATTCATATAAACACATATCCTTGTGTAGGAAGTATACCTAGCATATTTTGTGACCTGTTATATTTCAACAAAATCTCCTAGGGTATTACTTATTCCTTCTAACGTTTTTTCTCCCGAGAATCCTAAGGAAGCGAGTACATACAAATCATGACCAGTGCTTCAGAAAATATTCCTTCACAAGGGAAAATCGCTCTATCAAGTAGCGCAAATGTAGGCCCATCGAGTTGAAGAAGTATGGGCCCTCTTCAAAGATTTTATCTTTGTCCCCAATGCAGATAAAAATAGTTGTGAAGAATCCCTTGGATCCTAGTTTTAGGCTTATTTGTCCTTTGGGTTTCCACCTAGATTTGACCCATCCTAATAGAGCTTTCCTAGAAGGCCAAATGCCCATGAATTTCCCTATGACTACATGATATTTCATATATTGGACATAAGGGCCAATGTTGGGGGATGTGACTTCATACCTTCGTTTCTCTTTGGTTTTAGCTAGGAATCCATTATGTAGCCTATATTATGTATGTTTTATTATGTTGGTCCTTCCTACAAAATGTGTCCTCCTACATTGGGTCCTTTACTATCCCCCCATTTCAAATCTACATTGATTTGGGTTCCCCTCCCCCATGATCACATCTTTGAAAGATATGTTTACCTCTTTGGTATGAGTACATGCAGTCATTGAGTGTGATTGAAGTTATTGCCACCCACTCTAAAACTCTAACCAACGTTACCTACCACCATGTTATCGAACCCTGAGACCTTCAATTCCTATTGTCTCTCCCTCACTGATGTACCCATATTAATTTTATTTGATATTAATTAAAATTGTATTGTTTCTTGGAGGTTTAATTGCACATTTTCTCTTCAATCAATGTACGTGCACCTAATTCAACATGATTGTATTTTTTATTTTTTTTTATAAATACGTTATCATGGTACTTCCATCTTTCAATCACATGAATATGAACAATATCATTTATCCAATTGCAACTCCAGTTATATATTGGTATAGTTATATTATAATATACAATTATGTTTATAACATTATTTTATATTATATATACTAGATAAACATGATATACAAAAGAATATTATATTATATTTATAATCCTAAACTCCTAAACAATATACCATATCATACTTTTATTTTAACATACATATATACTAAATGTTATATATATATGGTAAATATATACATGCAAATGTTTTATATATATATATATATATATATATATATATATATATATATATATATATATATATATATATATATTTTNTTATATATATATATATATATATATATATATATATATATATATATATATATATATATATATATATATATATATATTTTGTAAATGTTATATATATATATATATTGTAAATGTTGTCTATAATAATAAATTTGTAATATGTTAAAAATTAATCATCTAACCAAAAAGAAATTGAGATAAAAGCACCTCATTCTACCAAACCATGGTGGATTCCAACTAGAGATTTAGGGTTTTGGCACTAAGGCACATATACTAAATGTTATATATATGGTAAATATATACATATATAGCAAATAATATATATATATATTGTAAATGTTTTCTATAATAATAAATTTGTGATATGTTAAAAATTAATCATCTAACCCAAAAAAATTAAATTGAGAAAAAAGCACCTCATTCTACCAAACCACGGTGGATTGCAACTAGAGATTTAGGGTTTTGGCACCAAGGCAGAGTGGAAGATACTCCGACTAGAGATTTGTGTTTATTGCAATTTGGGGTTTAAACTTTAGGTGCCAACACAAAGTGGAAGAGAAATTAAGGTACCATGAATATTTTTTCATCGACATTATATTGATCAAGAAGCATGAGGCCCTTCGATGGTAATCCTCCATGAACATATGGATACGGTATCAACGTATGAACCAATTTCACCATTTCATCCATCAAACTAACACCCACATCTTTAAAGCTTTAAAACTAACACCCACATCTTTAAAGCTTTAAAACCATGCAATAAGAAGCATTTCTATTTTAAAAACAACTTTAACTAGATAGGCATTGCCTTCGTGCCGAAAAAAATGAACCCATGCAAACCATAAAATTCAAAAGAGGATATAGAATTGATCATGACATTAATTGCACTAGTAAGGATTTCATGGAATTCTATAAGAAGGAAAGATTGAGTGAAGCTATGATACAATTTGGATTCATTTATATACTCTAGTCTATTACAAGCTTATGTGTAAATTAAATCAATCCAAAAGGAGATCCATGTCCATGCCCTACCTCCTTTTTTCATCATCACCTTATTGAAGTTAGATATTTATTTTTTATAATCCTGGTGATTATTTGGCCTCTTAACTTGCCCATTTTGCCCCTGATATGCTTGGCATTATCACAATTTTATAAATCACAATTCCTCTAGAGGGAAAGAAAGTAGACCCCAGCCTCTATCCATTTTCTTAGTCGGATACCTTCAATTGGGAGTTTTTTAGTTGAAAAATCATCCAAAAATCATTTTTCTTCCCATTATCGTTGTAAATATTCTATCTTCCTTGCTAAATGTTCACATCAAATCATTTTTCTTCCCATTATCACTGTAAATATTCCATCTTCCTTGTTAAATGTTCACATCAAATTATTAATTGATAGGAAAGATCAGGGATTTTAATAATAGTCAATTATCAACCCAATGTTCACATCAAATTATTAATTGAAGGGAAAGATCAGGGATTTTTATAATAGTCAATTATCAACCCAATTATTTAACGGAAGTCTCCTTGTAGCCAAGGATAGGATATCTCCCAACCCTTCCTTGTTAGATCATCTCATTTGGCCTTCCAACTTGCTAGTAAGGACAAACAAGTCATTATTAGAGAGAGAGAGATTTCAGTGATAAAAGAAACAAGTGTTGAATGTCAGCTTAGTCCCTGCCAAGTAGATTTGGAAATGGAGATTATAGTTGGCACCCTATAATTATTGATGATGATGATTACCGTGAACATGAACAATATGCTAATAAATGGGCTAGTTTCATAGTCTTAAAAGAAATCAACTTCTTTTGTGGTTTTTGTTATTTAAATGAGAAAAATTAACATAGATAGCTACACATTCATAAAATTTGAATTCAAAGAATTTGACATCAACTCATAAGAAATGGAGGAAGAGGTGTTGCTCCATGATGACACATAGTTTATAAATTTGTCATAAGCAATGTTGGACAAGATCTTTACCATGTTTTTACTTTAGTATGGTTGTTGTATAGTTTTGAGACTAACATAAATTTCTTATAGTTTTAAGATTAATCTAAATTTTCTTGAAAAAACCAAATGCTAATCACATTTAAAAAATAAATAAATAAATAAAATTAAACATTTCAAATTTTATAATATATATTTTAATTTATATAATATTATTATTTAGCAAAATTAATGTAAAAAAATTAGAAAAAATATTAAACATTTCACATTTTATAATATATACTTTAATTTATATAATATTTACATAATATTGTATTACCAAAAATGTGTATACAACACAAAACATCACTTTCGTTTTCCACTTTTTATACTTCTTTATTTTAATTCTGCAATGGATAAAATTAATACAACCATATGAAACACAAGATAACTAGTTCATGAGAATCAAATTTAATCGGATGAAACACAGGATGAAGCACTCTATTATGAACGGGGCATAAATGGGGATCGAGTCATTTCAAAAGCGATTCATAAAAATTAGCATCGGTCGTTTAATCTATGTGCTAGGACTACCCATATGCTTCTTGGGATCCACCAGTCACGTTTGGACACTAAGATCCATATCGGGAAATGTTTTTTATTGTGTGATGGTGTGATAAGTTTGTCATATATGTTAGATTTGATTTTTAATAACTATGATGTAGACAAGAATACTTTACCGCCAATTAGAATCTGTCATATAGATATATGAATCTTAATATTATTTATTTAATGTTAAATAAAATAATAGTTTAAAAGCAGATGGTATTTATAACAAAGTTGATTGATTATGCAATTAATTTCAAATATTGAAATACGTGAAGGCAATAATAAGACTTGAAAAATATTAGCCAATCAGAAATGAAAAAAATAAATATTTTTATTTTATCAAAAAATATATAATTGTTTTCATAAGTTAAACATTACATTTCACATATAAATTTAAAATAAAAAGCAAATTAATGTCAAATCAATAACAAATTCATTGTTATAGTCCCTTGGCACACAGAGACTAATAAGTAAGAATGTTGAAAACATCTAAAAATATATCAAAAGATAGTAAAAAAAAAAATCATTCACTACTTACCATGTGCTTATTGCTTAATAGAAACTAGATTTGAGATTGCAAACTCATATTGTTAATACGTATGTAAAATGTCCACATTTGGAATTTGCAATGTAAAATGTTTAACAAAATTCCTAAACGAAATGCGATGTCATGGATTGCAATAATCACATGATACCTGCAATCATATATATTTCGTATTGTTGCGTGTATTGTTTTTGTCAAAGAAGAAGATCATATCATGAGGATGTGCTACAATGGATGTTGAGTGTCATGAAATGGATATAGTGATTACTGCATTCTCGAGCCCTCCAGCCCTACTTACACTGGATATTGAAAGAGTCTTGACAGACGCTAATGTTTTCTTAGTCAATTACTATGGGCACATAGGGCTAATGACTCTCATTAGCAACAACCCTAAGCGGTTGAGCCCCGGTAATATCTTCGAAACCAAACTCTCTAAGGGGACTAATATGGATAAACCCATCTAAATCTGGATCTCATATGCACGTAGAAGTCCAAAAGTTAAAGTTCGCATATTTAAAGATTTTTGCACCATGGAGGTGTTTTCATAACTAGGGTGGGAATCTCTATGTAGATAAGTACATACAAACATGTACATATCTACATGGAGTAAACCATTTTTGCCCCACACTTACATATACATTTTGATTAATAGCTTCAACAACGACACACCAACTATATAATACTTATGCATTTCTATAGAGTAAAGATGACCTAATTAAAAAATTAGGTAATTGTATACAACCTTATAGATACAATTCTACATAAAATAGTAATTAGTGGTAGATTCCTAATTTATTCAAGATTGGTTTTAGTTGGGTAGTTATACACTCTAACATCCTCCCTTAATCTTGACTTACGATATGTGGAAGAGTTGAAGGAATATATAGATCAGAGAGCTAGTATTTCAAGAGAGATGTGGTGTCTAAAGACATTGTTACATCACTCAAGTCCAATCAAGCATAGCTCATCACAGATATCACATGTTCACCATACACACTTGTTCACATATGTAGATTAACCCATAGGGCCAATTTATATAGAACCAAGATGTAACCAACTCCTTTGAAGTGAGGAAGACAAGGCCCACATATATTGGTGAGGGTGCATAACAAACTTGTTAATTTCTGCCGTGTTCTATGCACCAATCAACTATTATGTTCTAACTACTTGACCGATCTAATGCTTAGTCTACCACTCAGACTACTCTCTTAGTCGACTATTGATTCTCAAATGAATATCTCTAGAAGATCCAAAGGTGTGATAAACTTGCAAAGCCTATTGTTTGAACAACCCCCCCTCCACACCCCCCCCCCCCCTCCCCCATCAACATAACACTCTAGTGATTCAGGAGGAGAAATTATTTTGGTACACCCCCCATAATTGCACCTTCTTGAAGCCCAAGCATAGACCAAAGTTTCAAAAACTTAGCTTCTGAGAAAGGCTTCATAAAGATATCAACAACATGATCATATGTCTTGCAATAAACAAGATTTACAATATTTTCTTATACTAATTGTCTTAAATAATGAGCACGAAGGTCCACATGCTTCATCTTATTGTGCGCAACAATTTTTTTTTATCATGTATCGCACTTTGATTATCACAATACACCACAATCGATGTTTCATTTGAAAAAACAAGCTCACCCATGAGATGATGAATCTACACAACTTTTGTGCCAACATGCATTGCACCATGTTATTATGCTTCTATGGTTAATAAAGAGACCAACTTCTACTTTTTACAAGACCAAACAATGGGTCTAGAGCCAAGTCAAGAAACATAGCTAGATGTCAACTTCATGTTGTCACCATCTCCATCCCAATCCGAGTTGGTGTAATTAAGTAATTGGTTCACTTTGTCTCTACAATACTTTATACCCAGTTGGTAAGTTCCCTTGATATAATGAACAATTCTCTTTATGGCTTTAAGGTTACTTTCTTGTGAATCTTTCATAAACCGAGAAACCACACTAACAACAAAGGAAATATCAAGTTGATTGTCAGTTAGATAAATAAGGCTACAAGCAAGTTGTCGATAGAGTGTAGCATTGACTTTTAGATAATAACACTCATTAGTTAGCTTCACTCTTGACTGATAATGTGTAGCACAGGGTTTACAGTCTTCTATTCTCAACTTTTGTAAAAGATGCAACACATATTTAGGACGTGAAATAAAGATACCACCATCCATATGTAAGACTTGGATGCCAAAAAAAATGCAATAGACCAAGGTTTATCATCTCAAATATATCTATTAATTGTTTCTTCAAACCCAAACTAAAATAACATTGCTTCCAGTAATGACTAGGTCATCCACATTCAAGGAAACAATTAATGTTTAATTTGTTAGCTCTATGTAAACTTCGTTTGGCTGAGAAATGAATGACAGAGGCAACCTACAAACCAACTTTGAGATCTGAAACTAGCCTTTTGGACCTAGAGAGGGTTCTCGCGAGAGACTTTGTCTCGGTACAGGATATGGCTTTCAGCTATTGGCTACATTTAAACACCTTTGAAATAATAAGTTCTGGTTATATTGGTGCAACAGAGTAAGACCTTGGGCTATGGAGTCGATTCGAAAAAACGATAGAAACAAATGACTCGGTGACTGAAATTGAGAGGATAAAGGCTAAGTGAGCAATAGTCTTCAATGAAAAATCGTTGTGTGTGGTGAGAGAAGAACACATGAAGAAACTTGGAGCACCGTTGAGGATGAATTCACAGTTAACTTAGAGGAAAACGGTTTGTCTAAATGGCGTGAATCCCAGGGCACTACGTAGTGAATCCCAGGTTCGAAAATATGTTCTTATTTAGACAAAAATAGATATGAATAAAGAATACAGGAAGTACGTACGCAAAGAAAGGAAACAATGCATCCAACTACTACAATTAGAATCTGTTCATCAAGCTTCAGGTCTTTTGCATTAAATTTCAATCGAGCTCAAACTACAATCAATAGTTACTTTCTACACTAGTCTGCCAACCAACCTAGCTTACATTGAAAAGATCAAATATATAGGCGAGGGCACCACTTGGGCTACCCTTCTTTCTAGCTACTACCTCTAGAATTTAGGAAACTGATTGTTCTACACTAAATGACTCTTCGCATGACGCCTCTCCAAAAATAGAAAACAACTGCATCTGGTCGCATCATGACCTCTTGTATTGTGCCACGGGGATTTGGTTATCAGCAAGGTCTCATCATGGGGAGAGTGATGTGCCAATGCCTTCCCTCGACAAGATATCTGAACAATCAAATATTTTGTCAGACTCCCTCCATCCAATGTAACAGCCTTGATTTCTACCACGTGCTCATTTGTTGGGGTGCATTCGTGGTGAGTGACTGTTGGTTGTCGTGTTCATTACCAAAAAGACAAAAATGTCTAAAGGTGATGCCTCCTTCAAAACTATCAAGATCTGTACTATGTTTGACGATACGAGAATGAAATTAGTTAATCATGTTTCCTCTACGCGCTGGTGAGAGTTGCGCGGACTTTCTCCTTAGTCGCTTCACATTCTCTGAACTTCTTTGCATTCCTTTCTTCTAATAGCCTCTGTGTTTTGTGCAGTTGTACGATTGTATCTTGTGCCTCTTTGAGCTGTCTCTTGAGCCACGTCATGTTTCCTTCGCAGCCTTGCGATGCTGACACTTCAAGGGTCTTTGCTGCCAATTGTCATCTTAGTTCCATGTTTTCCTGGTAAGGCTCGGCGATGGTGAGTTGTGCTTGCTTCAGCTGTTGGGACGATTCTTGAACATCTGTGCCTTCGATATTTGTCCTTCTCGCTCTATTTCATATTTATCGACTTGTACCTTCAACCGGTTACAGTCGAATGGCACACATAAGTGATTCTTCGACAATTAACTTCACACACAGTTTGGTTGGGACCAGAGTTTCCCCAGCTTCCTCCTTGTTCTTTGGCATTCCCCTTCTCTGGGACATTTGTTGTTGGGGGGACAGGGCTTCTAACGTTCCTTCTTTCTACCCAGTCTCTTCCAATACAGCCTCTGCACGGTGTGATATTTCCCTTTCCACGCACAGAGCGAAACCTCCCTTTGGATCCTTCGGGATTCCTGTTGTGAGCAAGAATGAGTCCCAGTCGCTTTGGGGCTCAGGCCTAGCGCTTCTGCCACTTCACGCGCCATTCCTTATGTTTTGGGGGGTCGTCATAGTGTAACGTGTATTTGTCCTGCGTGCAATGGAGTCGGCACAGGCCCAAGGTAGGAAACTTGATCAACTTGGGCTTGCGAGAAAGGACTACAAACAGTGCATAAGCTTGGCGAGTGAGTAGAATGCATGTTGAACATCCAAAATTTATAACAGAGCAGGCGAGAGGTGGAATCGTGCCAAGGAACGTTGAATTCATGGCGACTGGATGTTTTGAAATGAACTGAAGATCTCCTGTGGCACATCCGCGTGACGAGTATGTTTTAGGGCGTGTAAGGTACAACTCATAAAGGTTGCAGGGCATACATGATATGAGCATCATGATTTTCATTCTTCCAGCCTTCATAATGAGTTGGTGATGGTCACTGCACTTGCCGATGCGACTTATGTAAAACAACTTGCCCTGACCCGAGGCACGTAAGAACTTCCCTTATCACATGACCTGACTCTTTTTAACAAACTCATACTTTTACACATGTTTGGACTTTGACATCCCTTCTCGACTCCAAGGGCCAAACGGACACTTTCTTGACTTCAACCTCTATTTTTTCTGTAACCTAACCTTACATGCTTTAACACACAGACGTAAACCTGACTAAGACCATTTCTAACTAAAAAGGGAAATGGTGGCACTAATAGTTGGTTCCAATGGGGATGTTATCCTCCCAGTGAGGTAGCAAAGAACAGTAAACTAGGTGCCCGACCATTGGGCCTTATTCGACTTTTAGACACTGAAATATGAAAAAAAAATGCAACCTAAACCTATCGATGCAGTTTCTAAAATCTTCAGCATAAATTCAAGGCCTTCACTTCGGGCTTCAATCTTTTGCTAACATACTGACTTGACACAAAAAATAAAATGATTATTTACAATGACATGTGACTCAAACAGAATTTATTTCACTAGATAGTTCTTGAGGAACCTACCATTTATAGGCCCCCAACCAACGCACTCTTTGTTTAGTTCTTCTATAAAATAAGCATTATTTCTGCGATATGCACCTATTTTGAATGGACCCGTCCAAAGATTATCAATCTTTTCATGCTTTCCTTTATATTCATTCTCGGCATCCCATTTCAACACCAGATCCCCTAACTAAAACTCCTCTTTCTTAGAGTGCTTTTCAAAGGTTTTCTTCATCCTTTCCTGGTGGAGTTGTGATCAATTGTACACATGTTCCATCATTTGTTGTGTGTGGATCAGCTGATTTATTCTCCTTTGCGTGTCATCTAGCTTGGCCTCCTGCTCTTGCAACAAATTTCTAACGAGAAACCCCAGTGAGGTGGGGAAAATCGCATATGTGTCATATACAATCTGAAAAGGCAACGTCAAGATGGACTTCTTGGTGGTAACCATGTCTACCCATAGTGCGTAGATAATATTTTTATGCCAGTCCTTCTTGTTGTCTTGCAGGAGTCTCTTGATGATCCTAGTCAAGATTTTATTTGATGATTCTACTAACCCATTTTATTGCGAGTAGTACGTTGTAGAATGCCCCAGGGTGATATTGTAATCCTGACATAACTTCTCCATTTTCTTGGACTTCAATGCAGCCACATTATCTGTTATGATCTTGACAGGGCATCCAAATCTCGACAGGATGTTTGTCTCCAAAAATTGGATGATGGATGTATCAATAGCTTGCTTCATGGGGATTTCTTCTATCCATTTCTTGAAGTAATCTATGGCCGTGAGTATCCATCTATGTTGCGTAGAGGATGGTGGATTTATTTCCCCTATGAAATCTAAGCCCCACTGCATGAAAGGTGCTTCAACTAAGATCAGCTTTAGTGGCAGGGGCTACAGATTTCTTATTCCATTGAAAATATGACACTCGTGGCAGCCAGGAACTTCTTTGTATACGTCAACTAAGATGGTAGGCCAATAGTAACCCTCTCTTAGGATTTTGTGCGTGGTGGTTTTCCAATAGTGGTGTCCTCCATAGTCACCTTTGTGAAAATTTTCGATAGCTCGTTTCATGTCATTTTCCAGCAAAAAACTCAGCAATATCCCTCCAGGATCTTTCCAATATAGTGAACTATCCAGGATGCATAACTTAACCTCTTTGAGCTTTAAGAATATGGTCCTGGTCTTGCTTAAACCCGAAAGGGCTTGCAAATTTCTCAACACATAGATGATGTCTGTATACCACGGTGAATCAACGAACTCTTGAGAGACCTATGCAGTTGTTTCTTTCTGAGGGTTTTCTGACAGATCATCAATGAAGTTGATCCCCAAAGCGTCGCAGTCCGACTGCACCATCAGCTTTGTAAGGCCCTGACCCTTGATCAGCTTTGTGGGCTTGATTTCGAGGTCATATTCCAACATGGATGATATCCACTTACATCTCCTTCCCTCTGAGTCGAGATGAGTCAAGATATCCTTGACTGAGTTGTTGGGCATGTAAGTGATAATGTGGGAGTGTAATATGTATGTTCTGAACTCCTTTAGGGCCTTCACTATGGCATGTGTTTGTTTCTCCATAATGTCGTACCTTAGTGAAGCATCCCTCAGCGTTCTACTGAAATAGGCTACAGGCTTCTCAAATTTTTGATCGTCTTTTTGTAACAGCACGCCTGCAATCGTATGATTCGTATGTTCTGAGGCAAATGAAAACAAGATAAAGTCTTTCGTGAAGTCCGGGCTGGCCAGCATGGGAGCTTTAGTCAACACGAATTTGATGTATTCAAATGAATTTCTGGCCTCTGGGTTCCATTTGATCTCGTTTTCCTTTGTGGGAATGTAGGTGATATGTTTTACAATCTCTGCCAAGTTTGGGATGAATCTTCTCAACAAATTTACCTTTCCCAGGAAGGATTTCACCTCCTTCTTACTGTGCGGAGTGCTTATTTTCAGGATTCCTTCAACCCTACTAGTGTCTATTTTTATACCCTCCTTCGAGATGATGTGCCCCAACAAATTCCCTTCTTGCATCTCGAAATGTGACTTTTTGGGATTCAATGATATGTTGAATCTCCTGCATTTCTTGAAGACCTACTTCAGATGCCCGAGGTGTTGTTCGTCAGAGTTAGAGTACACTGTGATGTCATCCAGATAGATCACAATAAAATTGTCTTTTTCATCAACAAACACTATGTCCATTTCCCTCTAGAAAGTATCTCTAACATTCATCAAACTGAAAGGCATCTTAGCATACATGAATGTCCCCCATGGTATCGTAAAAGTCGTCTTTTCTCTATCATCCAGGTGCACCAAGATCTTATTGTAACCCGAAAAACCATCCAGCACGGACATCTTTTGGGACCCCACCACCTTTTTCAGAATATAGTCCATTTTAGGGAGCGGGTAGTGGTCCTTGAGGGATACTTTGTTCAAGTTTCGAAAATCTACACACAATCTTATTTCGCTGCTCTTTTTTCTTGCAGGCACCAAGTTGGCCACCCATTTCGAAAACCTTAAAGAAACAATAATTTTAGCTTTGAATAGTTTCTTTACCTCTTTTTCGATTAGCAACAGCAGTGGAGGATTTATCTGTCTCATCTTTTGTTTGAAGGGCTTCTAGTCTTCTTTGAGAGGAATGACATGTTGGATCACTTTGGTGTCGTAAACCTTCAAGTTGTCATAACTCCAAGTGAAAACATCTAGGAAATCCTTCATGAGCTTGATGTAGTCTTGTTTGACCTTTGGACTGAGCGTTTTTGACAATTTGATTTTTTTGGGTTCTCCTCAATCCTGATGTTGCAATATTCGACGTCCTCTTCATTTGCATTGTTCTTGGGATTTCTTGCCACATCCTTTTCGTCAAACAACTTTTCCAACGGAACTATCCCCTTTGGGATGATGTTGTTTTTCAGTTGTACTATTTCCCTTCCCGCTATTTGGTTCTGGAAAGGGTCGTCATTACTACATGCATATGCGCTCTCATCTTCGTCGCAGTAGCACTCATCATCAATGTTTATGTTAGCGAACTCATCGCTTATTAGGAGGAACCTCTCCACCTGTTTGTCATTCTCAAACACTTGCCAATGATTGATATTATCAGGGACTATCGGCCTGTGTTTGACTTCGATCTCGTATTTTCTGTTTGGAAAGATGGGAATTTTAAAAACCGAGGCCGAGGTGGCCAATGCATTGGCGATTTTATTCTATCCACTCGGGATCGTCGATAGCTCATACTCCAAGAATTCTTTGACGAGGTCCAACGCTAGGTTTCTGTATGCTCTCAGCCTGGGGTGTTTGGACTAATACGTGCCTTTCACCTAGTTTATAACCAACTCAGAGTCCTTGCACACTATTATCCTCTTTACGCCTAATTCTTTCAAAACCTTCGGGCCCAAAATCAATGCCTCATACTCGGCCATGTTGTTTGTGCATTTGAACGCAAGCTTGTATGAGCACA
>ML777545.1:457951-478034 GCA_009831015.1 Picea engelmannii
TGTTGTGTATTGGTTTATAGCACTTCATTAACCTTTTAAAAGAACATTTCCTCACACATATACATTGACAAGAAGAAGCATGAACTTAACACATAAACTATCTTGCATATTTGAACACATGAAGCAAGGTCCTGTAAGGTTTATTTTTTTGAAGTAGGGGGTGCTTGCATAGCATAACAAGTCAGCCTTCTATTTTCAGATCACAGGTTATCCTCCATTTGCACATGTTTCTCAACCATCATTGAACCATGTTTATTCTGGTCAACAACAATCATATGTAGGAGGACCTACTGGATACAATTATCCACCTAACCAAGTTTATGGTCCTATTGGTGTCCCTATGACACACTAGTATCATCCTCAAGTTAACCGACAACTACCATTTCTCGCGACTCTGGATCTCCCAGACTTGTCTCGGTTGACCAATGATCCTATATTGCATTATCCCTTTTGGCCAGTGATGCCTGCTAAATTACCTTCTGATATTCCAAAATTTGACGGTAAACCTGGAGAAGACCCGAAAAATCATGTGATGAATTTCCATTTATGATGTTCATCCAACTCCTTAATGGGCGATTCTATACGTTTATGTCTTTTTCAACGAACGCTTACGGGCTCAGCAACCAAGTGGTATATTGAACTTCCATGTGGTTCATTCCAAGATTTCAACTCCCTTGCCATGTCCTTTCTCACACACTTTCAACTACCCATTTGATACGAGACGGGTACTGAACTCTTGACCTCCCTTCGTCAGACTAACTCTATGCATATATCTAATCATCTTCATGAGTGGAGATGACGATGAAGGTTGATCAAAGCAATCATTCCTGATCAGTTATTGGCGGAATGGTTTACTAAATCACTGTTACCCTTGATTTCTCATGATGTCGCCATGGGTGGTGTAGTCACTGAGGAAGAGTGTAATGTTCCTTTACAAATGGGAGCTCTAGAGAGGAGGCTTAATGGTCTAAACTACCCCGTTAGACTATAGCCAGGGCCAAAGAGGGGTAAACATGGTTACTAGAGGTCAGTCCAGTCACAGGTGTTATATTCAGAAAGTGACTTTGAGCTAAAAAGGGTTAAAAGCGCTTTTAATTCATTATGAGCTAAAAATAGAAGTCAACAGTGAATTCGGGTTTCAATAGTGATTTAGGGTTTTGGAAGTCAATAGTGAATTAGGGTTTCAACATGATTTAGGGTTTTGGAAAGCTATAAAGGAAGGGTCAGCGACCTAATTCATCATTATGCAGATTATGACTTGTCATTGAGGAGAAGAGGCACATCTCAGGAGAGATAGTTCAGTGTATTCCATGAGGAAGACACCAGTTAGTTGATTTCGATGTTGAAAGACACACCCTAGTCACTGGGAAGATCATCCAGGTCTTCCATCATTCTTCATTGATTCCGCAGTGCTCCCATATTCTGGGTATTATCTTTTAGTTGATTATTTGTATTCCGGCTAAGATCCTTTTGTCTTTGATCTAGTCGAGTGTTGTTATTTTATTCATCCGCGGTTGCTTATTTGTATTCCAACTAAGATCCTTTGTTTGTTTATCTAGTCAAGTATTGTCAGTTTATTCAGCCGCATTCGTCCATTTTGTAATCCACAAAGATATCATAATACAAACTTTGCAGTTCTTTGTCGTGTTTATTATTTGTATGATCATTTATATGCTGTAAACCTTCGATCCTACACACACATTAGCAACGTTTCCTAGACTAGCCAAGTCAGGAACATTACAAAGAGGCCATTTCTTGGGCTCAGTAGTTAGATTTGGTTTATTCACAATTTGGTACTTTGTATGAGTTGATCCCAAATTCTACCCATGAAAATATCGATCCATCTAAACTGTCATCCATGTCACATGTGGATGGATTTATCAGCTCCGTCAAAACCCAATATCCTTCCCAATCAACTAGAATGACAAATCAATCTGCTTTGGCACCCACTCCCAGTTTGACCTTAATCTCCTCTACCTCCCCCCAAACTCAAATCTTTGAGGTGAATGCATTTCAATCTGCCCCTTCAAAACAATCCGAAGGTAATAAGAAGACAAAGAAAAAACCCAAGAAGAATAATAACAATGAACAACCCAAAGCTCAAAACCCACCACCTACTACCAAAAAGAAACCATAGTAGAAGACGAAATTCCCATATCTTATTTGTGGTGATGATCACTACATTCGAGACTGTCCACGTCGCAATGAATTGGAAAAACTTCTTAAGGGGAATTCCCAACCCATTATGCTTACTCAGCCTTTTCCTCAGCAGCAATCCATGGTTGCTCAAACCCCCTCTCCAGGGGTCAATTCTAGCCACCATTCGAATGATGAAGCCTCGACAAGTGCCCATATCTATCTGTTTAATGGGATTGATTTAACCACTTGCTCTACGACCTACAACACGCCAGCTAAACCTGACAAACGAAAGGTCACTAACGGTACTTTACTGGATCCATCACCATCCTTCGTTAGTCCTCCTTCTATTAGTCCTCCATCTGGATCACTTCAAATAGAGAAACCTAAGTTTGAATCTATATTACGCTCTCCCAGGAGCACTATCCATAAATCTACTTTTAATCCTAGTTCACGTGTCGCCCAAAACTACAACATTGTTAAAAATTTGGCTCAATCATCGTGTGTTATGTTTGCGTTAGAAGTTCTACAGCACTTCCCAAGTCAACGTAGAACGCTCTTGGCAGCTATTGGCACTTATCTTGAGTCATCCTACAATATCACATTTAACCTAGACAATTTTAAGTCTCGACTCTCTCACCAAATTGCTTTCCAAATTGATGTTGTTGTTCACAATCAACAAATTCACCGCACTATCTTGGATGAGGGAGCCTCTACTTGTGTCATGTCTTTAGTGTGTTGGAAAGGCTTAAAATCACCCATACTTAACAAATCCCCAACGATGTTGCACGCATTTGATGGGTGGGGTTTTCATCCTCATGGTCTTTTGCAGTCCCTATCCGTCCAGTTGGGTGGAAAAACCGTCTTTGTTGACGTCGAGGTGGTCGATGCTCCCCTCAATTACAACTTATTACTAGGAAGAAGTTGGTTTTATTCTATGACCTTCGTTGCTTTGTCGGTGTTTCGATGTGTACAATTTCCTCATCAAGGCAAAATTGTCACTATCGATGAGTTAGATTTTTGTATACTCGACGCTCGCGCTCCCGCTACCAACAATATTCCTTTCTTGGGCGATCACAAGATCACGTATGAAAGTGTTAGTGTAGGATTGTTAAAATATTCCACCCTTATGGGTACCTTCCCTGCACCACTCCCTCCTAGCATGCATCATATTACCATAGTCAATATGATTTCGACTACGACTTATCAATCCTTGGAATCATTTGATCCCTGGATTGTACCTAGTCCTCTAAAGTTCAATGCACTAGGTGACACCATGCCACTTAGCCCAGCCAAGGCTTCATACGTTGTTATTAAATTAGCCTCTCCTTCCTCGGATGACCAACATCTCTTGGCACCCGACCCTTACTTGATGCCATCTTGGTTGAATTCCTTGACGTCTGCCTTTGACTACATTTCTCAAATATTTCCGTCCGACGAATCTATTATGGAAATTCTTAGCATTGACGACATACCTTGGGATGATAACCATCATCGATCCTCTTTTCTTCCACCTCTTGAAGAAATCCAATAATATATACACTCTATCTCCCCCCTCCCGATGTTGTCAACTTTCCACAATCACCCATACTTACACAAGATACTATTTCTGAGGGGAATTTAGGCAACATTACCTCTATAGTTGTTATTGAAATTTCAATCAAGGAAGGTGTCATGGAAAATATTAATCTCGGTGCTAATTTTTTGCCCGAGGAAGTGGTTTCTTATACTTCTTTATTTAAAGAATTATGCAATGTCTTCACTTGGAGCTATGAATAAATGCCAAGGATCGATCCTTTGATCGTTGTGCATGAGATCAAAACTTACCCAGGTGAAAACCTGCTCAACAGAAACTCCGCCCATTCCATCCTAAGAAGACCGTGACTATTAAGGTAGAAGTTGAGAAATTATTGAAATCTGGCTTCATCTATCCTATCCCTTTGACGGAATGGATTTCAAATATTGTTTTGGTCACTAAGAAGCAAGGGACCATTCATGTTTTCATTGATTATAGGGACCTCACTAAGGCTTGTCCAAAAGACAACTACCCTACGCCCTTCATCGACCAGATCATTGATAATTGTGCAGGTAGTGTGATTTTCTCTTTCATGGATGGTTTCTCAGGGTACAACTAGATTGACATTTTACCCATCGATCAACATAAGACAACCTTCATCTGCCCGTGGGGAAATTTTGACTATCAAAAACTATCGTTTGGCCTAAAAAATGTTGGTGCTACATTCTAGCAGGCCATGTCATATGCTTTCTATGATATCAAACATATTCTGGAACCCTACCTCAATGATTTACCTACCCATTCATCCAATCGATCAGACCATTTTGTTCATCTACGTGTTATTTTTCTTCGATGTCAGTTTTACCGCATTTGTTTGAACCCACATAAGTGTATCTTTGTTGTCAAATCAGGTCAACTCCTCGGCTTCATTGTTTCCAAGGACAAGATTCAGGTAGATCCCTTAAAAATTAAGGCTATCCTTGCTTTACCTCCACCTAATAATTTGACACAACTCCAAAGTTTGCAGGGGAAAGTAAACTTTCTTCGTCGTTTCATTTGTAACTACGCTGAGATTACCAAAGGATTTATGCGATTGTTGCAGAAAGACACCCATTTCATCTGGGATGACACTGCTCAACGATCTTTTGTTGCTCTTCAGCATACATTGACCAACACACCTCTGTTGCATCCTCCGAATTATACGAAAGACAATATCCTTTACTTAGCAGCCTCTACTTCCACTATTGCTATGGTGTTAGTTCAAGAGGACCCTAATGGTGAAGAACACATGATATATTATTTGAGAAAAATTTTATCTGGTCCAAAGCTCTGATATTCACATTTTGAAAGCTTGGCTCTGGTAGTCATCATCGTTGTCTAGAGATTTTGTCATTACATTTTTCTATGCACCACCACAGTTATATAGGACTCTAACCCCATGTATGAAATTCTAACATGTCAAGTTCTTGGGGGAAAATATTCCAAATGGATCGTCATCCTTTAGGAATTTGATCTCGAGTTTTCTATGTCCAAAGATAAAAAAATCCTTAGTGTTTGCGGAGCTTATCTGCAACCTTCCCCATGATGATGAAGATACTGAGCCAGGAGATTCTCTCCCTAATGAAACTATGTTCCTCATTATCACGTCTGATCCTTGGTATGGAGATATCCTTCTTTATCTCCAAACCCAATGTTTTCAGCCTGATATCTCTCGTGAAGAACGTCGTCGTATTCTCCATCATTCTTGTCGCTACCTTATCATCGGTGACACGTTGTATTGTCATGGTATTGATAGTATCCTATGACAATGTTTAACTCATGAAGAGTTTGAACGTGTTCTTAATGATTGTCATCTTGGAGCATGTGGCAGTCACCTTTCTGGGATGGCTACAACTCAGAAAATTTTACATGCCGACTACTTTTGGCCCTCTATTTTCAAATATTGTATTGAGGCAGTCAAAAAATGCCCACCCTGCCAAGTTTTTCATAAAAAGGCACACACCCACCCTGCTCTGTTCCATCCCATCATTTCCATCGGCCCCTTTGCCAAATGGGGCATTGATTTCATGCAGTGTAAGCCTACCTCATCCGGGGAGCATAGTTACATCATCGTCACCGTCGATTACTTCATAAAATGGGCTGAGGCTATGCCTACCTTTTTGAATGATGGTCGTACTACAACTCTTTTCTTCTTCAACCACATCGTCACTCACTTTGGTGTTCCACAATCCATTCTCACTGGTCATGGTTCACACTTCCAAAACCATATGATGAGTGAGTTGCATGCCAAGTTGGGTTTTTGCCATGAGAACTCATCCCCGTACGATCCTCAAGGAAATGGACAAGTTGAAGCTATCAACAAGGTTCTGAAAACCATGATTCAAAGTATGGTAGGGGAAAACAAGACATCTTGGCATATACAACTTTTCTCCTCTCGTTGGGCTTACCGTACTTCAGTGAAAACTGTTAATGGATTCACTCCTTTCTAGTTAGTATATGGCATAGAAGTTGTTTTATCGATCAAGTGTGAAATTCCCTCGTTGAAACTCAAATTAGAAATTGTTCCTCACACTTATGTCAAAGAAGAACGCTTATTACACCTGGCCAGGTTGGATGAAACACATTGTGATGTTGCTATCATTAACGAGACGTATCAAAAGTGAATCAAGAATCAATATGACAAATCTGTCCATCCTCGTACTTTTGCAGAAGGATAACTAGTCCTCATTTATGACTGGGCTCATGATAAGTTAGGGACAGGCAAGTTAGAAGCTCTGTGGCATGGTCCTTACACCATGAAATATGTTTTACAGAGGTACCTATGAGCTAGTTGACTATGACGGAATTTCCCTGGGTGAGCCCCGGAACGGGCTTTACCTTAAGAAGTACTATGCATAGGACATATAGCATGTGTTCTTTGTACACTATTGTATTTTAGTTTTGTGTGCCTTTTTCTTGCGTGAACGAGTTTTGTTTTAGCCGCTTATACTTTGTCTTGTGTTTGCATGTGCAGATGAAATCTTCCTTTCCTATCTTTGTCGGTTTTGCAGATGGTGCTAGTCGACACACCCAGAACATTGCTTATGCAGCTTGGGTCATTTACCACTCGGACGAGTTGGTGAGTTCAGGAGGTATTT
The DNA here is from genome assembly GCA_009831015.1 of Picea engelmannii. Lineage (NCBI taxonomy): Eukaryota > Viridiplantae > Streptophyta > Pinopsida > Pinales > Pinaceae > Picea > Picea engelmannii. Next base: position 464,741 of record ML777545.1, read on the forward strand.
TCTTAGGATCGACAACAAACAACATGGCAGAATATCATGTTGTCATCAGACTTTTAACCGAAGCCTCCTCCCTAGGTATATCTCGTATGATCATTAACCTAGACTCTCAACTTCTGGTTTGTCAACTTAATCGAATCTACTTTATTCACAATCCTATCCTATTGTGTCTCCATCTATGAGTTCTTCATCTTGAAATAATGTTTGATTTTATCAAATACAAACACATACCAAGAGGACTTAATACAACTTCGGATTCGTTATCCAATTACATCATGGATCGATATATCGCACATAGATGAGGCTTCATAAAGGAAATAAATAATACATCACATGTAAATTAAATGCATCAAAAAAGACATCATTATTTGCAAACATCATTTGGCATCATAAAAACTTGGATATGTATATATATACGGCATGACAAAAAATGTTTGATTACATCAAAAAGTACATAGAAGGGAAAAATGTTGGGTCCTCGTGCCCATAACATCGTCATACAGACTAAAACAAAAATATTAGAGAGGTCCTAGTCCTACTGCATCACATTGTGCTCTGAGTAGCACACTACTGCACAAGCTACTCATCTCAGTAAATAATTAATACCCTCAGGGACTCCCACTATGTGTCTCTGCAAGTGCAAGGGCACGTCCTGCCTCCTAAGAGGAGGGACACCCATCGTGAGACCATGGAGGTTTGTCTCAACATCTCGGAGACCCCCTGCCGCTACCTCATGATATACTGCTATCTGAGCATCTCCACAGTGCCCCAATGTTGGTATCTATGTCGGATGTGTTTCTCCCCTGTCTACACGATGAAACGATACATTCGTTAAAAAATCTTCTACGTACCCAAAAAAAAAAAAAAATTTAAAATAAAAAAACACTTGACAAGATTATTTTTGGTTTCTTACCTGACGCGTCCCAGTCCACCCCATCTGGAAGGACCAGGTCCATGCTCCCTTGGAAATCCACTCTAGTGTATGTGAAGTCTTCTATCACGATCAATTGGCATCTCAGCCAAGCGAAGAAGTCACTAGTGAACCTAAAATCTGACTCTGTTCCTAGCCTCGGAGATAGAATAGTACAACATTCCATACGTGGTTCTCCCACCGGTCATACTTCCAGTGAAATATGTAGTTGCATCTGAGGAATGCGTTCTAGGAAGAACGAAACCAGAAATGAATTGTATCTTAACTGCTTCTGCTGCCCTTCTCTGCATCTCGAAATATGTTCCTTCACATTCTGAAGGAACCATGCACTCCAGTTAAATAGTGTTGGCTCTAAACACTGTAAACCATAGGCCACCTGTGATCTTGAAACTAAGTGCGAGTTGGTACTTCCCTCTATACTCATAATTGAAAATAGAATGGATCGAAGAGGTAGATCCCTTATGTATTTGATCACGATTCTACCTCCCACCAATCTCGATCCTGGGACACAATGATTTGCCAAGTACTCTTCTACAGGCAAAAGAAGTGCCCTCTGTCCAGATAAAATAACAGGGGCCCCTCTCTTTGAGAGGTCGATCAGGAAGTATACATCTTCCAAATCAATAGTAAGAAGTTGCGTCCCAATTTGGAACCCCTGGTTCGTGGCATTCCATAAACCGATCATATACTTGAGAAGAAGAACCTCTTTCTTCATCTTTTGCATCTTAAAGAACTTGAGGAGACCACAATTCCTCAATGCGGCCCTTAATTGGGGGATTTGCAATGTGGCCACGTCATTGAGATCATTCTCTCTTTCTTTCCACTCGATCATGACCTTTGTCGAATTTATCTACAATCAACAACAATCAAAAGTCATTAGTCATGCTATTTTGACAATTTTTGGGCAATGAAAAAAATCAAAAATCATTTGTGCTCTATTTATGATGCCAACACTCCCTTTACACTCACATCAGGGCACCAACGCTATCTTAAGAGGCTCACTAGGGTGCTATCAATTTTTCATAACGCTCATCCTACCCTTTTGGAGGAGCACTGGCATTTTTTGGGCATTTTTCTTGTGCATTTTGGGCAGCACCCCTATCACTCCTACATCAGAGCGTTGGCACCCTCTTACCAAGATTGGAGAGGCATTGAAAAAATCTGGCAGCACTCCCCCTAGAATTATAGAGGAGATTCGAGCCCTTTTGGGCGCTTGAGACCTCCCAATGCATCATTTTTGAGACCCAGTAATTGCCTAAAAACAAAATGTGAACCATGCAAATTGAAGGAAAGGGAAAGAGCACCGACCTGATCCAGATGGCGATAAAAATAGTTGGTCGTAGCTCCGACACCGATGAACGCAATAATCACCCTCCAAAGATTAATTTCTCCACTGCTAAAATCTTTGCACAAATGAAATGGTAAAAGACATTTTTTCCCATATTACTATTTATAAAATTTCATTTTTTGTCAAAGCATAGTTATTTTGGGTTTTTGAGAAATATTTTGGAGGTATTATTAATACCCTGGTGAGCAGTTTGGTTATTATTGGAAGGTTTTGAAGCAATTTTAGTTTGTTTATTATCTTGTCACATTAACGAGCATGGTCTTTCATTCATTCTCACGCTTGAAAAAACACGAGAACACACCAAGTAACCTTTTATCTCTTTTTCGGACTCGCATGGATAAACGAAAAAGGAACCCCTTGGAGTCGTCTTTAAGCTCTTTTCAGACTCTCTAAACGTGAAACAATTGCCAAGTGATCTCGCTTCCATTCCCACTCATTAAAAAATTTGGAAGGGCGTCTTTCGAGTGATAATTTATCTCTTTTTTGGCCTCGCGAGACTAACATTACGAAAAAGGACAACACTGGAGTCGTCTTTAAGTTCTTTTCAGACTCTCCAAACATGAAAAATCATCGAGTTTACCTTCTCTAGACTCGTTAAACAATCATACATTGAAGAGCCCATATGGGACCAAACCCTTACTTCTTCCAGTTCGTTAAATAAAGGAAGAGGGACTTACCGAAGGTGAGTTATATCAATCATGTGTTACCCTCCTCGAGCTCGTTAAATTAAAAAGAGTTACTCGTCTATCTGTATGGGGGGGGGGGATTTGAAGGAAGAAAGACAAGAAGTTTTTGAAAACATTACAAGTCACTCTTACGGTCTCCCTTGAACACAACACTTTGTCTTTGCACGCATTTTAATCTGCTGAACCTCTGCACTGAACCAATCCTCTAAATTTTCTTACTCCGTTGGGTCACCCGACGAAAGTCATAGTATCCATTGCATCATCATGTTTTGGTCCATGTCATGTTTCTGTTTTTGTGCCTCTGTGTTCAAGGGAAGTTTCTGCCTCGAGAGTCAACCATCACAAATTTCTTGTTTCAATACCTATGTCAGTCAATGTTCATTTGATCCGCCAATTTACATCTCTATGTCCATTTCATGTCATTGATGAGGGATACATCAAGGCCCTCCTTCGACGAGTATGTTCCTGTCGACTTCAGCACATTATCCGGGAACTAGACTTAGAAACCAATTAGTACCTTGGGACCTGCATGCCTCAATGGTAGGCCTCCTCGCATCCGATAGTGGGTTTACATCAATGACCTCTGATCAGCTAATTCTATGGATGTTCTACTTCAGCGCATCTATTCACATTCGTTGGAATGTACTAGGGTAACTTGGGAATCATTGACATCAATGGTGATTTCCCTCGCACTTGTTAACGGTTTACCTCATTGACAGGTAATCAAGTGGTCTCTGCCATGTTCGACATCAGGACATCTATTCACATGGTTAGACTCGTATCGCATCAGGATCAGTAAGAAGACCCTGGGTTGAGTGATCACTGTGGTATTTACTTTGCCCAAGTTGGGATGGAGTTTCTCTTGAACATTGACACATATATTGTCACATAGATCCACTTTGTATTGGTCTGTGGCTATGTCTTGATGTCTCATAGATCCAATGTGTATTTTATGTGGCTACGATCAGTTCATGTCATGGAAATATAGATCCACATTGTATATTTGGTGGCTATACCCTTTTTTTTAATACAATTATGGATCCACAATGTATTTTATGGCGGCCATACCTTGCAAGTCTTTATCACCCAAGCATAGGTATGGTTGCCTTGGGCTTGAAACATATCATAATATTTGTTTGATGGTTGTGTGTAGATTTTACCAGGTTCTCCGAGCCCATACCCTTGCTCGAAAAAGTCTAAAAATTACTTCAATCATCACGTCTTCTAACTTCGCACTTTGGGGGGCAATCTGTTACACATCAAAATCACTCACTCCAATGATGACCTATTGTCGTCATTTCCAGTGTCACAAATGTCGCATTTTGCCCGCAAGTTGTCACAACTGTCGCAAACATCATATTTTCATCTTGCCTATGTCATGTCTTGAACGACATCACAAGGACACTTCAAATACACATTCAAAAGCTAGTTTAAGAAGGAGAAATCACATGACAAAGAGTACAAAACCTTTACCATGGAAAAAACTGCTCAAAAGTCATTTTTGAAGGCCAACGCTCCCCTACCCACTATCAAGGAGTGCCAGCGCTCCCTGCCCTCCTTTGGGGGAGAGTTGCAACACTCTGTGCCCCTTTTTGAGGGGGCTCTGGCCTGTTTGAGGGAATCTTGGACTATTGAGGAAAATCGGGGATAAATCCCCCTCATCTCTGGCATTAGTTGGATTTGAATCTGAGGTCAAGGCTGGATCTTAGGGAGGATCCACAACTCATGGAGAAATATCCTCAACCTATCCCAAGAATATCTAAGGTGTTTAGGCCTCTCTAAGCCTATATAAGGAGGCCTCCTCATGGTGAAAGGGAGACACATTGAAGGCATCAAACTTATGATCTCATAAGGAAGACAATCAGTGAAGCATAGTCATTATGTTTGTGGATCATTTGAGAAAAGGGTTTGGACAAAGAGATCTTGGTGAGGTTGTCTCATCTGCATCTACAATTGTAAGAAATTTACTTTGTTTTCATTAATATATATGTACTTGGCTTGTTTCCTTCAAGATTATGTTTATTTACATGAACTTGTCTTTAATATATAGATCTAGTTTCAAGCTAATCATAGTAGAATAGGAAGCATGTTTTGTCTTTGACTGGATTGCAGGGCTTGTCGAGGAGCTTGGATATCGGAGCTTAACTCGGACTGGAACGAGGACAAACATCGCAAAAAGGTACATCTTCTTCCTCTTCTCTATACATTAGTTTAGCTAGGTTTAAAGGGATGCCAGTGATCAACGTTATCACCTTTCTATAATGGTCTTAGGAGTCTAGAGCCTAAGAGGAGATTCACCTATCCACAGGGGAATTTCCATGTAACACTTTATAACACACAAAAGAATAATAAGGCACATAAGTTAAACTCAATGCATAGAGCAAAACTAAACACGTAGAGACTAGTTGCATGCAAGGACTTCAAAATTGTAAAATAGGGTGCCAACATCCCTCCAACACTATGATTCTCTCTTCCTTGAGACAATGTGGCATATCCATACAAATTTCAAGGTAGGTGGTATGCCACGTGATTCCTCACGGTTGAAGAGATATTCCCTCTTGAAGATAGAATCCCTGAAGTATGGTTGAGAAGCCCTGCATAGTTGTAACAAGAAGTGACAAGTCGGCCCCAAATTAATTAAAATGAGAAAAATTGTTGCATACAAGAAGTGAAAATTCAGCCCCATTGTAATGAATATTAAAATAAATATTAAGGATATTGTTGCTAAAGTCGGCCCCAATGAAATAATCATTAAAAATTAAATTAATTTTTATTTGGGTAAAGTCGGCCCTAAAAAGAGGGTGCCAGATATAGTATAAATGAGGAACCTAGGAATTTGTTTGTTAAAATAAATCAAGTGATTTTTATCTGAGGCAAACAAGGATATCTAAGGCGAATTTTAGAGGGAAGATGAAGTGAAGAAGGGAGAAATTCCAAGGAAGGATGAAGTCTTGTGATGATATGTTCTAAGGTATGTTGTTTAAAATTCATCTTACCATTTTCCTTGTAACATTTTTTCTAGAATGATTCAGATAGCAACACTTGGAGGATGTTTAGAAAACATGTCAAGGTACATGTGTTAAAAATTTCAGTTTATGGGTTGTTTTATTTTTGGAGATACACTCTGTGGAAGATAGGTTTTTTGAATAGTCCTGAAGCTAATCTCAAACTAGTGTTCTGAAATAAACAATCATAATTGCTTCATAGAGGATCCAAATTCTGTGAGACAAATTGCATTGGAACGGGTACAGTCCATAGTATTTTTTATGTGAGTTTCAGAACCAAATATAAAATATTCAACGCGTGGCATGCTCTACAAGTTCTCTCTCTAGAATAGGCTAGAATTCAGCAAGGTCTTCCATTTTCTCTATAACTCCATTTCATAGACAATTCAGGGAGTGAAACTTGAAGGAATTTCACAAAAAATATTGAAGAATATTGGGTACAAGTTTCATACCTTTATTCCTTAGAGGTACAGAGTAATTCTTGTTGAGGTATGGAGTAATTGTTGAAATTTAGGGTTTGTGACTAATCAAAAAACTAGTCCCGCAAGACTGAGGTAAATTTTGATGAAGATGTTATTCTCTTGTTGTTGAAGTTGAGGAAGCTCTGCAGGTCTTTGATCACATACACCAGGTTTCTACATGATGAAAGGTATGATTTCTATGTGTTCTATTTTGATGGTTATGGTATATGTTTAAGTGTTGGCACAGGGGCAGACCTAGGGTTCAGCTCCAAGAGCGCACCAACAAGCCCTAGCTACTGGCCCTTTCGGAAACACCTGTGAAGCAAATGCAGTCTCACCCGAAGCAACTATGATGGGGTTGTAGGAAAGAGATGTCTACAACTAGGGGAATATCAAGTGGATCTATTACAATAACAATACATCATACATCTATCATTCAACAAGCTAGATCTATCCTTCACAGCTATAGATTTGATCTAATACAATAAGGCAGGTAACAATATAACAACGATAGAGATCAAAGCATCAATCACGCACACACAACAACAGATGTACGTGTTTCACCCTCTCTCTAGGGCTACGTCCACAGAACTATGCTTATGATTTATTAAGGTAAAGCATACAATTCTTATCTATGGTCTCAGCTAGCAGATCCTCTTTCTTCTCTCTCTTTCTCTCCCCTTCCTGTGCACCCAGCTGCAGGACTTGAACTTCGCACACAACAAAAGATATTACAATACCAGAAGGCTTCCTCTCTCTCAACACTTCTCTCTCTCAATACAATGATCCCTCACACAATACTATAGCTAGATCAACAACAATAGTGTACCACAAAATTACCAACCAAACCTAGGCCCTTTAGACCTCTATTTATACATTACAACACCTCACCGACAGCCTTAGGCCAAAACCTAGGTTCCAAAAGGCTAAAATACCAAAACCCTAGGTGTCTAAAACCCTAGGTCAACTTGACCCACTTTTCCTGGCTTCGCTAGCCTGTGTTTCCTTCCTTCTCGCGCGGTGCTCCAAAGCATCCAACGGTGGCTTTTTCCACTTGCCGAGTTGTCCATGATCCATATTCCTTTTTGATCTGTTATCCTTGATCTCCTCATCCAACAACTTCCATTTCCTCGCTTCACTCCATATTTTCTGCTCTTTTGCTCACTTCAACCCAGTGACAGTCACTGTGTCTCCTGCGAAGTTCCCTTTTCACCTTTTATTTCATGTTCTTCGCTTCCTTCCATAACCAAGGGCCAACAGGCCCCCAACACTCACTTGTGACTCGTCCCGAGGCACTTCAGATCTGATCCTTCTCTGTTTTGCTTTGACTTTGGATTGTGCATCACAAACCTTGCTTTATGCTTCTTACCTCCTCCCCGTCCTTGTGCAAAATGTCTTTTCTGTGGCTAGTACCCAGTTTCAATTTCACCTGGTACCTAGACCCTTTTCTCATGCTTTTACTGAGAACTTTGAGGTAGTTGGTTGTCATAGTACAACTTCAGTTGACTCCCATTCACCAATCCTTCCTTCCACTCTCAGTTCAATGTCTTCAGCTGCACAGCTCCTCCTTCTGTAACATAGGCAATCTCATATGGTCCAAGCCAATGTGTTCTAAACTCACCTAGGTGTTTTATAAACTTACTGTCATACACAAGTACTAAATCACCTTGTTTGAATGCCTTCTTCTTGATGTGCCTGTCATGATATTCCTTCTCTCGTTCCTTTTGAACCTGTTGGTGGAATCCTGCAATGAATCTGTCTTCTTCCAATTCAACCAACTGTGTGAGCCTTTCCTGAACAGCACTAGTGTCATCCATACCTGTAAAAGTAGCAATTCTCAAGCTTGGTACCAAGTATTCCATCGATACAACATCTTCGAGACCATAAACCAACTTGAAAGGGGTCTGCATTGTTAATTTCTTGCAAGTGGTTTGATAGGCCCATAGTACTGCAGGTACTCTTAAGTCCCAGTCATACCTATTCACAATGAAAATCTTCATTAATGTTGTCTCCAAGATCTTGTTGAATGCTTCAACTGTTCCATTTTCTTGTGGATGGTAATGTGTACTCTTCTGATGGTGGACTGGAAATTCTTCAGTCAGGGATTCAATTGTCTTGTTGATGAAGTGTGTTCCTTGATCACTCATAAGGGTCTTGGGGCATCCAAACTTGGTTATTATGTCATTAAATATAAAATGTGCAGCTGTAGTTGCACTACAGTCTTTAAATGCTCTAGCTTTGACCCATCTGGTTAAGTATTCTTTCGCAGTAATGATATACCTGGCTCCTGTGCGCTTCCCTGGTGGGTTTATAGGTCCTACGAAGTCAATGGCCCATTTTTAAAATGCTTGTAGGTTCATCTATGGTGCTAATGGAATTTCAGCTCATCTGGATGGTTTCCCAACTCTCTGGCACACATCATAGGCTCTAGCATAATCCTTAGAATCTTTGTGTAAGGTAGGCCACCAAAGGCCAGCTCACAGAACCTTCTGCACAGTTGCTTTCCCTACGTAATGTCCTCCTGCAATGACTTCATGAGATTTTGTAAGGATCAATGGTCGCTCTATCTCCATAACACATCTTCTTAATATCTCATCAGGTCCCATCTTGTATAGCTGACCAGCTATCAGTGAAAAGTCTGCAGCGTGCACCACTAGTTGTTTCTTCTGGGGAATTGTATACTCACTAGGTGCCATTCCTATTGTCATGAACTTGACTATGTCTATGAAGTGGTCATTAGTCTTTCTAATGGCGAGAAACTATGCATCCAGAAGTGTATCCTCCAAACTGGTGGGTTGTTCACCATGTTCCAGCCTCGACAAGTGCTCAGGACCCTTGTTCATTCTTCCTGGCTTAACTATGATTTCAAAATCATATTCTTGAAACAGCAAAATCCATCTACATATCTACCCCCCAAACATTGGCTTGTTGACAAGGTATTTTAGCGCAGATTGATATGTAAACATTTTAAAGTGTCCTCCCAACAAGTAGTGGCGGAATTTTTGCAGCCTGTACACCATGACTAGTCCTTCTCTTTTTGTAGTGGTGTAGTTGATCTCCACTGTAGATAGCTTCCTGATAGAAAAAACTAATAGATCTTCGATCTGCCCTTCTCCTGGTTGTGCCAGTAATGCTCCCAATGCAATAGAGGACGCATCGACATGCATATGAAAATCCTTGGTCCAATTTGGAAAAACCAGAATGGGCGTAGTGACCATCTTCTATTTCAGCGTGTCAAAGCTCTACTGGCATTCGTATGTCCAGTCAAACTGATAGTCCTTCTTCAATAGCTTCTCCATCGGTGTTATTATTTGGGCGTAGCCTTTAATTAAATTCCTTTAATAGCCAGTATGTCCTAGTGCAGTGTGCAGTTGTTTGATTGAAGTAGGAGGTGGCAAATCAACTATAATTGTAGTTTTAGATGGATCAACCAACAATCCCTTTTTGCATACAATATGGCCTAATAACACTCCAAATGGTGAGAACAAGATGCACTCTTCAGATTCAAAGAAATTTGACACTGCCTACATTTATCCAACATTAGCCTTATACATTCAATATGATTTTTCAACAAACTAAACACAGTCCAGTCATCAAAATATGCTTCTAAAAAATTATGCAAAAATTCTTTGAATGCTTCAACCACCACCCTAGAAAATATGGTTGGGGCATTCTTCAGTCCAAATGGCATTACTATATATTGGTAGGATCCCCATTCTGTGGAAAACGTGGTCTTGTGGCGGTCCTCCTTAGCTATCCAAATCTGATGGTATCTTGAAAATCCATCTGTAAAATAGTATACATCCTAGCCTCCCACATTGTCTAATACTTCATCAGTGAATGGTGTAGGGAAAGGGTCATGCAGATAGGCATCATTCAACTTTATGAATTCCACACATATCCTGATTTCTCTTGTCTTCTTGTCTTGTACCACCATAGGTTTGATCCACTCTGATTCTTTGACAAGTTCAATAATCCCTGCTTCCAGCATTCTGTCAAGCTAAATATTCACTTTTTCCTTGTATTTTGGATTCAATCTGTAGGGTCTTTGCTTGATTGGCTTCACACCTGGCTTCAAAGGGATCCTCATTTCTCCCATAGGACCTTTTATACCCTTCATATCAGTGAACTTGGTCGGAAACAAGTCCTGATATTCGTGAAACAATTCTGTAATCTTGTCAATGGTAGCAACATCCCAATAATCTCCGACATTGGCAAGCTTTGGTGTCTCCTATGTTCCAATATTGACCTTTTTTATCTTGATTGGTTGACCAATAAATGGTATCTCAACTCCTGGTCCCTCCACATCTCTTTGGCCTTATTTCTCAGTGATGTTTACCTTTCTCGGATCATCTTCATCATCGGCATTGATGTTATAGAAGCTCTGCAATTTCTGGAGAGGCTCAGTCCATTCATCCTCTTCTTGTTCCATAGGGAGGTTGGATGCCTCTTCGAATACCTTCTATCTCATGATCTTCAATGCTTGGTCTACTGATGGATATTCACTTTCAAATAAAAAGGTGGTTACAAATTTCTTAAATCATACCTTCCCAATATGTAGTGACGAGGCGCAACTTCGCTTGAAGGTACCAGTTGATAGGGTTTGTGTCCACCGTGTTAATGAATCTGTGCACCCATTTTTCTCAGGGAATGTCACTCCATGCCTCTTCACATCTTCGCATGTGATCCTTTGGGAAACTTCGACCAGTATATCTTACTTCGCAACTTACTTCTTGTGCTGAGAACTGCGCTGTCATCAAGGTTCGACATTGGGTCCAGTCTGTGATATTGATTTTATGTGTCCCCAACCATCTTGTTGGTGTGGCTTTCAGGGCCTCCTCCATTGCCAACAATATTTGTTTTATTGGTACACTTGTTTCAAAATCTGATAGGAAATCTTCTAAAGGATTTAGACAATCAAATGTGGGTAAGTTACTCACTGTTGTGTTGATCCAACGAACTTCTCTAGTTAATCTAGCACATCTTCTGGTAGATACTTCATACATCTAGTTCTGCCAATTCTCCAGTGCTTCTTCAGAATCTGATGAGCATGCGTTGTCACTTCACCAACTCAGATTCCCATCGGCTGTAGGGTTGATGTAATCATGTTGTCTGGTTGTTAGTTTGTAGATGTTTTCCAATTCATATGCGTGGTCTTATTCTCTGATGGGCTATGTGTATCATTGACCCTCATCTAGATCTAAGGGTGCAATGACCTGAAGGTCATCTCTTTCAAATGTCATATGCCTTTTCTTTAAATCAACAATAGTAGAATTTTCAAAGGCCTAATCAATTCCTAGCAATGCAGGGTAAGGGCATCTATCATCAACAATTTCAATTACCTCAAAATATGCAAAGGTTCTAACTCCGTCGATGCCCATAGGGACATGCTCCAATCATCTGAATGGGCTGATAGCTTGTTGATTAGCCATGCTAAGTCTAATATGGGAATAGATCAACCTCAGTTTTCCCATTAGTTCCCAAGTTTTCTTCATCATGACATTGACCTCCGACCGTAAGTCGAGGACCACATAGTCTATATCATACTCTCCTATTTGAGCATTCAAATGTAATTCTTTATTTGTCCTTCTCTTCTTACAAATTTAGTGTATTTCCTTATTCAGCAAGGGGTCTATCTTCCCTAGCTCATACTGCCTGATTAAGTTCTGTAGTTCGTGAACAACGTTCTCATCCTGAATTAAATTAATACAAGTGTATAAAAATTCAATGAGCTTACTAACCTCTTTTCCTCCTTTTGGCGAAGCCCACTGATCAAATGCTTGAGGCATCCCATATTCTCTGATTTCTAGTCGTGTTTTAGAGGAAGAACCTTGATCTACTTTGAACTCTTGCCTTGCTTCCTCAAAGATTTGTCTTTCTTTCTTCGCATCAAAATTTTGGGTCTTCTCTGCATATTTCTTGATGCCTAAGTCTTTTGTGATATTTACTTGGGTCATTCTATCTACTCCTATGGTAGCGCCTCCTCAAGTAATAACAACGACTCTAGGGTCTGCTCCGCAAGGTTCATCATAGATCAATTGAACTTGTGGGTTCTATTGGGGTCCTTGTCTTTCCTGAAGCTTGGATAGCAGCACAGGGAAGTCATCAATGACATGCACTAGTACATATGAGAAAATTTGTGACGGTTTTTCGTTGATATTGCCACACTTATCCGTCGCAATTTCCACGAAAGCCGAGATTTTTTTTCGTCAAAATAATTTCGTTGCTATATCCATGATCCAAGTGTGCATGGAAACATCAATGAAATTATCTCTCCACGTGTCACCACCTTCAATATCGATTAACCCTATGCATCGTCTCAATTATGACGAACTATCGTCGCGATAACAACGAAAAAATGTGGCAATTGGGATGAAAAGTTATGCCAAGCCAATAACTTACAACGCAGCTGTTGAACATGCGACGAAAGTTCGTCGCAACTTGCGATGAAAATTCGTGGTAATATCGACGAGTGCAATATCTCAAAACCAAATTTATGACGCACATGTTGTATATGCGACGAATATTCATGGCAAATTGCGACGAAGTTTCATCACTATAGAAATGGTTGTGGTAAAATAGTAAAATATTTCTGACGAACTTGCGACGATGAATTTAGGTTTAAAAAAAAAAATTACATGAAATATGGTATACCATATTGTATGCCATATTACAATGTAATATGGTAACGCCATATTACATTGTAATATGGCATTACTATTACATTGTAATATTGTATTATTGTAATATATATATCCCCTACAAATAATCAAGGCACTAATCAACCAAATATTGTAAGCATGTGTTATCATGAAGTTGGATTAGAAGTAAGGATACCAATATGACAATATACACAAAGAATAATT
>ML777545.1:479855-509757 GCA_009831015.1 Picea engelmannii
ATGTCACCTATCCCTCTTTAGTTAGTAAATTCAATATTTAAAACTTAAGGGAAGCGTCATGTTCTGTCCTGTTTTGTTCTAGATCCAGGTGGATCTAGGGAGATCTGTTAATGTCCGCACCTACTGATTAGTCCGATAACATCTATCTTGTCAATCTTTTTCATGGAGTCTTCCTTATTCCCAAATAAAACCTCCAATCTAGTCCATAATTCATTTGGAGTTGATTCTTGTGAGTCATCATATACTTGATGGAGAATTTCAGGAGAAATAAAATAGAGGATATATTTTATGGCCATATATTGTCTATTAAGAAAGTCATTTTTCTCATCGACAGAATCAAGATCTACTTCCATTGCCATAGTTATTTGGTACAAGCCTCTGCATCTAATCAGAAGCGGAATTTTTTTCTTCCATTCCAAATAGTTATGAGGCGTGAGAAGTATTTCCAGTGAATAATCCATCTTTTTGTTGTCTTCGATCTTTTGTACCTGCAAAAAAAATTTGGTGTAGCTTTTGCTTAGAAGTTTGTCAGCTCTGATACCATGTAAATGTGTTGAACCTGCATAGAATAGATCTAGCTAAACAATAATACACACATTTGCAGAGAGAATTGGAGGAAGAAGAAGAATGAGAGAAAGAATGAAATAATTCTCATTAACTATATTCCACACTCAAAGAGTGAATAATTTACAATAGATATAGGATACATATGTAACTAATGAGCCATAGTGGTGTTCTAGAGTGATATGGACACACACTAGCAGTTATGGGAGTGAACTACCACCTAGTCTAGTCTCTCAAGCAGTTACGGGAGTAAACTTCCACCTAGCTGAGTTAACTAGTCAATCTATCTTTAGTTAATTAACTGAATAGAGAGTAGTCAGGAGTAGATCAAGGAATCAAGGGTAATGCGTTAGTATGGTGATGATCCCAAGGAAAGTGCGTATTAGCATGGTAATGATCCAAATGTTTCATGGTTACAAAACCAATGCAACATCTAAACTCAACTCAACTAGTCAAACTGAAGTGTCAAATGAAACAGAACATTCTCCAAGTGGAATATTCTCCCCTAAAATATAGGAGACTAGATAATGACTAATTATGACTAATAAACAAGAAAAAACCTTAGGAAAAATAAATCCTATGTGTGTGTGAAGTAACTCCAATAGTACGAAATCATGATGAATCTATAGGTAAAGAGGAAGATATCAATGATGACTTTGCATCATAGTGGATTCATTCATTTTTCTAAGCCATCCGACTTGGATACTCCTAATAAATATGAATGTTGAAGAGGAGGAGTCTAGGAAGCAAATATTGCAGATCAGAGAACTACCTTTTAGGAAGTCTAAAGTGTTTGTTTGCATATTTTGAGAAGACATATTATGAATGACAGAGTGGTTGATTAAGAAGCATTTTTTCAAGAAAACATCGTCATGCAGGTACAAAAAATTCAACTAGAAGTTACGAAGAATATCATTGATACTTTTGAGGCAGAGATGCATGATTGTATGGAAGATTTCAAGCATGTGTTCAAGAAGAAACATATTCAGTACAAATTGTTGTTGACATGTAGAGCTTGATTTGTATATAGCTTGAGAAGTAGGAATATGTAGTAATGAGTTACAACAAAGTCGAAGAAATATTCAGAAGAGTAAAGTGATAGATGGGTCAGCATCGTGTGTAATAGATTCATGGACAATTATGTGACACGTGGACATAAATGAATTCATGAGATATGTGGAAAGTCTAGAAGACAATACTTGACATAAATCGGAGAAGGTGCATAATAGTGGATGAAAGCATGAGATCAGAAGGAATTGCAGAAAGGAAGATGGAATCATTGCAATGCATGTGACTCATAAGTAAAGCGTATTGACACAGAAAAACCATCAGGAATAGTTTTATTGTCAAGATAAGATAATTGGTTGATTATTTCGTTGATATCAATTCAGTGAAGATGACAATCCTTGAAAACTTGAATTCAAGTAATGAAGGAATATTAACATGAATAGTTTTCATATACATCACTAGATTACAGTAACAGGAAGCACCACTGGACAAAGAGCACCGGAAGAGAGGAAATAAAGCATATACATGAAGCCCCACATTGATCCAAACGACATATTGTAAAATGAGACAGGGGGGGAGAAATCATCAGAGGAAGTTACCCTTAATGTCAAAGGAGAAGAGAAATATTAGAGGCATGAAGATAGAGAGAGATTGTTCAAAGAAGGTAAAATGTCAGGGGGAGTCACTCTTTACTATTGATATAAAAATGGAAGAGGAAGATCATAAGAGAAACATTAGAAGCATGAAGATAGGGGGAGCAGCCCCATACAGAGTTACCCTTTTCCATTGATGTCAAAGGGGAAGAGAAATATTGGTAGCATTGGTCACAGGTGGAGTATGAGTGTTGTCATCAATGCCAAAGTGGGAGATTGTTGGATAGTTAGTTGTCATTGATGTCAACCATGGTCAACCCTAGAAGAAGCCCTGAAACAAGTTTAGAATCATCTAGAAGTGATGGGTGTATTTGAATAAGTCTCCAAAGTGGTCCCCTTATGGCATAGCTTTAAGCATGGCCCTCACAGGTAGATTCTTTGAACAAGTATACAAGAAGACCAGATATGTGGTCATGAAGCCTGAAGTTGTTTGAGGAAAAAGAGGATGATGGACTCTATTAATTCATTAAAAAATCTCATAGATGGATAGTCCTTGTCATTCTTTTTCCAATAGTATGTGGAACTCCATGTGGTTCCTCATGGTTGAAGAGATATTCCCTCTTGAAGATGGAATCACTGAAGTATGGTTGAGAATCCCTAAACAGTTGTAACAAGAAGTGACAAGTCGTCCCCATTAAAATTAATATTAAAATAAATATTAAGGATATTGTTGGTAAAGTTGGCCCCAATGGAATAATCATTAAAAATTAAATTGAATTTTATTTGGGTCAAGTCGACCCTAAAAAGAGGGTGTCAGATCTAGTATAAATAAGGCACCTAGGAGTTCATTTGTTACATTAACTCAAGTTTTTTTATCTGAGATAACCAAGGAGATCTGAGGTGAATTTAAGAAGGAAAATGAAGTGAAGAAGGGATAAATTCCAATGGAGGATGAAGTATTGTGATGATGTGCTCTAAGGTATGTTATTTAAAGGTCATCTTACCATTTTTGCTATAACTTTTGTTATAGAATGAGTCAGATAGAAAAACTTGGAGGATATTGATAAGACATATCAAGGTACCTATGATAAAAAATCAATCTTTTGGGTTTTTTTATTTTTGTAGATACACTCTGTGGAAGATATGGTCTTTTACTAGTCCTGAAACTAGTCTCAAACATGTGTTCTGAGAAAAATAATCATAAGTACTTCATAGAGGATCCAAATTCTATGAGACCAATTGCATTGGAAATAGTACAATCTATAATATGTTTTATGTGAGTTTCATAACCAAATAGAAAACATTCTTCGCATGACATGATCTACAAGTTATATCTTCAAAATAGGCTATAATTCAGCAAGGTCTTCCATTTTCTCTATAACTTCGTTTCACAGACAATTCAAGGAGTGAAACTTGGAGTAATTTCATAGAAGATATTGGATAATATTGGGTACAAGTTTCACAACTTTATTCATTACAATTACAGATTTATTCTTGTTGAAATTTAGGGTTTGTGACTAATCCAAAAAACTAGTCCCGCGAGACTGAGGTAAAGTTTGAAGAAGATGTTATTCTCTTATTTTTGAAGTTTAGGAAGGTCTGCAGGTCTATGATCATATACACCAGATTGATATAGGATTAAAGGTATGCTTTCTATGTTTTCTATTTTGATGKTTATGGTATATGATTAAGGCATATTTTGGATGGTTTGACACATGCTTAAGGCATGCTTTTGTCATATGGATTTAGGAGCATCTTGGATATTGGGCACATRGTTTGAGATGTAATTTGGTATATGCTTACATGTTTGAGGCGCATATTCATACATGGTTGATGGATGTTATGGTACATATCTTAGTACATGGTTGATGGATGTTATGGTACATATCTTAGTACATGGTTGATGGATGTTATGGTACATATCTTAGTACATGGTTGATGGATGTTATGGTACATTCTTTAGTACATGGTTGATGGATGTTATGGCACATGTTGAGGCATATCTTGCAACATGCTTGTTACATGGATGATTTGACACACATGTCTTAGCATATTATTTTATGCACATCTTGGTGATGGTCTTGGTGTATGATTTATGAGAGTGGATATGGTCCTATTGATGATGATGTATCAGTATCATTGATAGGGGCAGGGACGGGTTAGATGATGATAGTGACAGGTTAATTATCAAGGAGAGTGATTATCAATGACAGGTTGATTATCAGTGACAGTGTTAGCGACAGGTTGAGTCTACACTTGTATTTCAAATCAGAAGGAAGGGGCAAGGAAAGGGGGTTGTAGCCTCCTTCCAGTTAGACCCGGGGAATACAGGGAGTTGGAGCTTCCTTCAGGTTGGAGCCTATAAATCAGGGGGTTGTAGCCTCCTTCCAATTGGAGCTGGAGAATACAGGGAGTTGGAGCTTCCTTTGGGTTGGAGCCTATAAATTAGGGGGTCGGAGCCTCCTTCCATTTGGAGTTGGATAATTCATGGAGTTGTAGCTTCCTTTAGGTTGGAGCCTATAAATAGGAGGTTTGAGCCTCCTTCTAGTTGGTGTTGTAGAATTTGGAAGTTGGTGATTCATTTGAATGTAATATTTGATATATAATAAAGTGTTATATGGTTTTCTCCCATTTGGGTTTTTACGTAAAATACTGGTGTACCTTCTATCTGTGTATGATTTGATGCATTTTTTATGGTTATACACTTATGATATTTTAAATGCAATCATAACTAAATGGAATCATTGATAATTTAATGTTGCAATTGAAATTGGTAAAAAGTGTTCAATATGGATTCACCCACCTCTCAATATTGGTGAATATTCAAACAGTTCGATAATCATATCATCTACATAAAATGACAAGTCCCTTGAAGGGATGGAAGAAATATCAAGTTCTACATGCAACGTCTATTGTGATCTTTCACCCAGCACATAAGCATTATGAGTCGCAAAGGCTAGAGAATGTATTTGCAACACCCTCCATTGAACCCTTGGGCCATGAAGGACCTTCCTACTAGGACTTGGAGACAAAATAGTTAGTTGAGAACATGATATAGTGTCAGTATGTTCCCAAGGGGGGGGTTAGTTCCTCTACGACTTTTCTAGATAGTAAAATCATCTGCAGAAATTTTGTACCTTCTAAAGAAAAGGAGATTTACCTAAGTTTTTTGTTGCCTCTTTATGTTGATGTGTTTTCTAGAGTTATTTGTGGTCTTCTTTCTCTTTTTGCTACAAGTACAGAATATTTTTTGACTATGATGATAACAATTGTGTTTTCACTAGTAATTTTGACTAACTTGGTGCATGGATTGTCTCTCTAGGTCTTGAAATCGATTGGAATTGTGTGGTGGTTCATTTCCCCTTGCGGATCCTTCAATTGATTGTGATGAAATGATAATGCCTATCTTTCTTCTCCTCTTTTTAATAAGTCATGTGGCATGCACTGCTTATTTTTCCTCTTGTTCTCATTCACATTTTCTCTTAACATTTTTCAAACAAATTGATTCTCTCAAAAACGTCTTAGATGTCATTTCTAATGTGTTGTCTTTCTCTTGTTTATACTTGGTTGGAGATTATTTGACATATGTGATCTCAGCTTTAGAATTAAGTCACAAGTGTGAGTTCTCAATGCATCACACCACTGTAGATTGAATATCATTCTTAGAAATATGAAAAGGTAAGACATTTGTTGGTGCCTATGGATTTGTGTGGGATTTCACATAAAAATTATTCATATCAATGTCAAAAACAAATTAATTAATTATACTTATTGACAATATTCCACGTAATAAAAAGGGATTCAACAATCTCATGTATCACTCTTGTGTACCAATGTTGAAAATCCAAATTTGTATCTACTTGCATTAGCATGTCTTTATTATACTGACATGTGTTGAATTTGGGTGCTGGAAACATTTATGTGACCTCAATGTTGAAGGGTCTCTCCTCCAATGCTTCTCATAGGATCATAGCTTAGAGATGTAATACCCAACTATAGAAAAAATCCTTGTAGTACTATTGTTGTGCCTCCAAGCAATTTGTGAGAAACTCATTCTAAAGATAGAACACCTAGGACATCTTACTTCCATGTGCACACCTTTCAACTACATGGATGATACCCATGGAGCATAAATCCTTTCAACATTTACAAACTAATTGGCAAGCTAAAATTTGAGTGGCAAATATTACCTCAAGATCTTAGATGGTTGAAATCATAACACTACATGTACCTTTGTGTGTATACTTATGATAAATATCCTTTTTGATGAAATTACGAGCCATCATAACCTTTGTTTCATCCTCTCCCTATAATAGAAAACCTAAAACTCGATGTAATACATATAGATCAACAAGGTGTGGGCAGTGAAGCCACATGTAGCCTCCATGCAAGTGACTCAGTAAAAACCTAACATAACAAGAAATTGGTGTACTCCATCCAAAGTGGGGCACATTGAGCAAAGACACAATGCCATATTTATACAGTCTTTGTGCCCATACTTTTGGATCAATAGTCTAATTTCCATTGGATAATTCCTTTGTTTTAACATAAACAACAAACTAGAAGTTAGAAAATTGTGTGCATCCTGCAAATTAAAATTGGAAAAACCCACAATACAAACTTTCCCAAGAAATGGTTCAACAATGTTTTACCTTCTCATGGACCTCCACAATGGGCATGTTTGCTTCCTTATGGTCCTTCTACTTTCGATGGTCTTTGGGCTTTAATGAATCACCATTATACTAGCAGTTGCATACAATACTCCTTCACTTATTCAATTATGTTAAGTAAACTCTAAAAACATTTATACAATCCCCAACTCTTTCTTTCCTACTTATAGCGAACCCTAGCAATGAACTTGTCAAACACTCCACCCACAATTATTCATATCAGGATGCACCAATGTTTAATGTTCACCACAAAATTAAAATTTTGGTTATTGTTCACTTGCATTAGATGATATTTACCATCATATTCTTGGATTTCCTCCCACAATCTTCCCTTAAAATAATGTTGCATCATCGTCATCGTCTACTTCTTGTCAAGGTCACCCATCACATCAACAAGAGAATGTGGGCTTGCACCATTTTAAGATTTGGTCCCTCTATTCATCTTATTATCATAGCATAACTTCTACTTAACAACCGCCATCTTTAAAAAAAAATTAACTAATCTATACTTTCAACATGAAACTTAACTCAAACACATAAACCCTAACTACTTTACCACAATCAAAAACTCATCAACCACTAACTCACTACCACACTCTACTTCTACTATAGTATAAATGTGTCACTTATGCAGGCATTTATTGGGCTTCCAATGGGCCATAGTAGGGCTTCAGCCAACTGCCATTCACTATGCCATTCATTGGTTGTCCATCCAAATTTGTCAATTTTACTCCACTAACTTATGATATGTATGCAATGCAAAAATATCCCAACCATCTCATCCTAAGTGTTCCTGGATTCTTAAAAAGAATGCTATCATAAAGTAAAACTAATGATCCAAGTTCCATTACTTTTGAACGAAAATTTTGATCATACCAAACCTTTTGTCTTTGTTTCTCTATTGTTAGATTAAGTATTGCAATAACATAGTGTTATTACAACTCCATCAGATCCTCTAAATGCCTCTACAAAGATTCATTTTTATCCATTTTTGTAGCTACTGCAATTCACGTGCTTGGAACAATGAATTTTGAGGGCATCACCACTTATTTTCCATAAACTAGTCGAAATGGAGTGTTCTTTGTTGACTACTTACAAGTATTTATATACACCCATAAAATTGTAGGAACATCCTCATCCCAATCATATCACTCCACATTATAAATATTTTTCAAGTCATGTTCCAAGATCTTATTAATAGATTCCACTATCACATTAGCTTGTGGATGGTATGGTGTACTCTTCTGGTGATGAATCGTGAATTGTTGGTTCAATGATATGATTTTGGTATTGATTAAGTGTGTACTCTAATCACTCATAAAACCCTTGGACAATCAAACCTCAATATGAAAATCTAAAAAATGAACCATGTAGTAATCTCTATAGTGTAATCTTTGATCGGTGCGGCTTTAACCCAACATGTTAATAACTTTGTCACGTTGTGATGTAGCATGCTCCAATACTCTACATAGGGGGGCTGATCAAACCAATAAAATATATAGCCCATTTCTCAAATGGTTCCAGAACCACAACAAGAAACAAATTAATCTCATCATATCTAGATGGTTTTCCCACACACTGACAAACATCACATCTCTTACGGTACTCAACGTTCAGATGCAATGAGGGCCACTATAATATTGTGTGTAGTAATTTCTCGGTTGTTGTTTTTCTTGCATTGTGTCCACCCACAACCCCTTTATGTGCTTCATATATAATTGCATCCCATTCATGTTCAAAGACACATCTACGTAGGATCCCATCTAGGCCAAGCTTGTACAACTATCCTGCAATAACTTGGGAGTCCTCCATACAAGTTACTAGTTATCAACATTATGGATATGTATTGTCTTCAAGTGCAATGCTATTCATCAAGAACTCTACAATATTCTTAAACTTATCTAGTACCACCTTGACCTAAAACAAGTGTTTGTTGGGAAAATCATCATCTACATTGTCTTTGCTTTCTCCTGATTCTAGCCTAAACAAGTGATGAAGTCCCACATTATGTTTCTCGGGCTTAACCACCACTTTAAAATCAAATTCTTGAAATATAAGAAACTATATATAAATTGTTCCCCTTGACATTCGCTTGTTGACTAAGAATTTTAGCATAGAATAATCAATGAAGAACTTGAATGCATTACCTAAAATATAATGTCTAAACGTTTGTAGCACATACACCATTGCAAGGCCCTCTCTTTATGTAGTTATATAGTTTCATTTTACATCAAGCCATTTTCAACCAGAAAAAGAAATAGGATGATCAATATTACCTTCTACCAGTTGTGCAAGCACTAAGACAAGTGCCATTGTTGAAGCACCAATGTGCACATGAAACAATTTTGTCCAATTGAAAAATACAAGTATCAGTGCAAAGACTAGCTTCTCCTTCAACAAATCATTTTCTACAAAGATTTTTTTTCTATAGCTTCATTTAATGAAGAAGAGAGAGAAGCATCTTTATCTATGTGATGGGTGCAACCAAATTCCACTATCCCTTCACTCTAAGTAGTATGAGCATGCAAGGCCTAAGAAGAAGTAACAAAAAACCTATCGTTATCTACCTTAGATTTTGAAGTTATGTTTTGTAGGTTGGTTGATCTTTCAATTGGCACATATCCTTCAAGTTTCTTTACTTTCTCCTCTGGGTCCTTGGTCTTCTACCAACAAACCTTCTCCATATGTACCAATTTCCCACAATAGAAACAAGTCTTCTTATTTCTACCTTTCTTGGTTGAATTACAAGTACCATGTTTCTTCTCATCAATTTGGTCAACATAGTCACATGCTTTCTCCTGACGACATATTTTACCATAATTATGTCGACCTTTTCACTTCGAAAAATAGGCTTGCTACTTGACCTCAAGTTTCCCTTCATCAAGAAATTTTCCATGTGCCCTAATCAGTAAACCACAGAAAGAGACAAATATATAATCCTCACCATCATATTTTCTAGAGGTCCAACTGGCATAGAATTTTGAGCATAACACATCACACATGTGTTCATATTCAACAGGATCAATGCTATGAGATGGCCATATTTCTTCAAAAAATATTTTCCATATTCACCCAATTTCAATTGAATTTCCTTCACACAAACAAGATAGTCTTCAATTCTTTCAAAAGATACAATATCCAAAGAGATCAACTCTTTCTCAATCTGTATAACCTGACTTTCATTGGTTTGATCAGATAGAGTCTTTAACTTCGTCTAGATGGAATTTGAGAAATAAATATTGCTTGTATCAAAGTGAATCTTCCTAGAGATGTAGGTCATTATGACTCTTACAAGATCATCCTTCTTCCCATTAATGACAAACTTATGGTGGCCATTCTTTTGATCTGGAACCATAGTTTTTGTAAACTACCACAACACTTCATTGTTCAATAATATTTCCATATCTTGTGCCCAATTTCTATAACTGTGTCCATTTAGAACTAGAGGCTTTGGTTTGAAATTCATAATGTTAATCTATTGATCTAATCTTAGATTTAGTCTACAAATAAAAAACTTGATTCAATCTACCAGATAAATACAATTCATGAGGAGAACGTACAAAATAGCCTCCACAATACTTGTAGAAAATAAGCCAGATATCAAACCATTAGCTCTAGTACCATGTTGGAGAATCAAAGGATTAGGAGCTCATAGAGCTAGTGTTCTAATAGAGAGGCGGTGTCTAAATGATCCAAAAAATCCTTAGATGTTAATTATTCTTTAATACACATACACATCTACTTGATCTTCGAAATAATAATGATTGTTTGACTATTTTCAATATAGATGTGAATTAACTTATCTATCCAAATTCACTTTAATAAACAACTTGCAAATAACCGATCGAAATAGAACAACAATATCAAAATCACATACACAAGTTTGTTAACAGAGTTCACCCAATTTGGGCTACGTCTCTGAGTCCGCTTCCAATAGAGACATCTTTATTAATGCTCAAATGCTTGTGTTTTACAATGACCTCTTTACACGTTGCTCAAACTCAGAAACAAAGTGCACCATTGAATTCCTTGTGAAATTTTGAGAAAAATGAGAATAAAATTCATATGTTTCCGTCAAAGAACCTATTGGCATGCATTATGGTGCAATCCCAAGTCTTGATACCTCCTCAACATGAACTTTGAGACTATCCGTACTCTGCAAAATTTGTCCCTTGCCTCACTTTTTGCACCCATTAAATAGGGCGTAGGCCCTAACCTCCATTCGAGCTTCAAGCTAACCCACAGCATCAACTTAAATACAATTTATTTGGAATCTCGTAATGTGTAGTGCCTATGGCACAATGGCTAAAATGTTGTCATTCTATATGGTAGTTCGAGGGTTCGATCCTTATTGACCATCGATTGTTGCATTTTTTTGCTATAATCCATATCATATAAATAGTATGTTGGTTTCCGTATATTTTTAATGCCCCCGTGAGATATGGGTTATGGTTACATTGTATTCGAATAAAACCATGGGTCTAGGGCTTATCCCTTGGCCCTTTTTCCGCATGTTTAAACACTTCAACAAACTTAAATATAAGTCATTGCATGTATGGTTAAGAAACAAATGTGTGGCATAATGGCAATGGATGCTTGTGTAAGCTTATAGGAGGTCATGGATTCGACCCACGTTGAATCCTATAATTTTGATAATCATTAACCATAATAGGCCAATGAGGGAATGCCATGTGGAAATCTCTCATTGGTCCACCTATACCAACCAACTGTATCACCAAGCCACGTGTCAAACTACAATTGGTCCACCTGTTCCATACGGATTTCCAAAACACCTGCTCGGTTAGACGTATAGTGTGTCATGTGGCACCTTGGAGTGTTTCCATGTCAACATAATATGGATGTACATTCATTCCATGTGTCACCCTTACAGTGGTGAAACTTGTCACCTTTGACCCTTTTTACTTTAACTTTTTCCTAGTTTGACCTGAACTTTGACCAACCATAAATTTTGCATACTAACTCCGTTTGAGGTGATTTTTACGTCGTTGGAAATATATCATTGAGATATACGCAATGATGTAGTTTTATAGAGCATTTGAGACAGTCAAATTTTGATCATTTATTAATACTTATGGACCTCTGTGAACATTTTGGATCTTCCTAGACCTCTGTGAGCATTCCAGATCCTTTTGAATCATTCATCCCCATTGGAAGCCCTTTGGACCACCAGAAGTTTTGATTATTCAGAAACTAAGTGAGGGTAAATCTCCCTCACCTTCCCGATCTCGATTCACTTTGATTTTCATTGTTTTACCCCTTTAAGACTAACTCGAAAATATTCCACATCACCTCGCTATGAAGTCCTTATTCTTCTATCGAGAATAACATCTTCCTGTAGCTCGTCCAAGTATTTTGGAGCAAAATCATCAACTGTCGGAACCCGATGATACAGATTATTTTTGGCACAAAATGAGAGCGGAGATATAATAAAGAAATGCACAGATATATCACATATATTCAATAATATAACATAAATGTATCAGAGATGCAACCATAAACACAGATATACAATAATACACAATTTATATTAATGAAATAAATGTACAGAGACTGTAAAAATACAAAGTGAAAGACTCGCTAGAATGGTGGCAGCTTATCTCTGAGAAGAGATGTGACGGCTACTCCCATTCACAAGAAGATGATTACAATGAGGATCTGAAGGCATTTTTACAATAAACAGGAATTCCAAAAACCCTAGACATCAAAAAACCTAACCCTAGGATATGAAGTTCCAAAAGTCATGTGGGCCCCGTTTGGGTAAGTTAGTACATCAACTTCCCGGGGTCGTAACTTTTGCATACGGTCTCCATTTTGTTGGAAAGGTATCATCGAGGAGATTCATTTTGGGGGCTCAATAATGAATTTGGCTATCCTTGAGAAGATTGATCCTGAAAATCCTTCATTTAGGCCCTCAAAATGGCCCCGGAAGTTAAAAACTACTAAAAATAGTAAAATACCAAAATTGCCAGAAAAAAAATTTTGAGCCAGTTGGAAAGGTGGGTGGACACCGATATCCACCTGGATCAATCCTCCCTCCTTAGGAAGCAATGGTCTCCATTGCGTTGAGTGCTCGGGGGAGAGGAAAAGAATTTGTTGAATCTACATCTTGATGAGCTGCTTGCCTTGTTGGAGAAGTTGTGTTGCTTAGCTTGTTGAAGGTTGTCACGAACATGTAGCTGGAAGGGTTGGACCTTTTTACCCAGTCTGGCTACATGAGATGCCTGTGTGTAGAAGGAATCTTTGCGCTTTGTTGCCACCTTGTCGACCTGCTTCTATTGGATAGAAGGTGCTTGGGGCGAGGCTGTAGTGGTTGTTGTGTCCTTTTGTTCACCTTTTGAATAGATTGTGAAGAAGCTAAATTTTGTAGTATGAGATACTACCTTGCGACACTTTTTTGGTGGAACAATACTCGGAACTACCTTTGGTATTCTATAGAGATGACCCCCCATAGAAACAATGGCACTGCAGAGTCGAGACTCATAAACAACATGGCGCTTCCACATATATGGTTGGACCAAGAGAACATCATAGAAATCCAGTGGAGCAACATCACATAATACCTCATCTTTGAAGGGTTGGATGTCATATGACAATCGACACTGYTGGCTAACATGAAKATCTCGTCCTTGGTGAAGCCACCCGATGTTGTATGGTTGCGGGTGTGGTGTTGTCGACAATCCGAACTGTTTGACGACCTCTGCTGAGATGAGGTTCTTCTGGCTTCCGCTATCAACAATAAAATGYAGTGGGGTCCCCTTCACCCACATMTRTGAATGAAAAAGGTGATCCCCCTCTTTAGGATCCGTTGGTTCTTCTGGTTGAATTGTTGCAGTCACGACAATAGCAGTGGGGTCTGCATCGATGATATGTCTTTTACCATTATTTTCAGAATCAAATTCTGAATCAGGGTTCGGCTCCTTATCTTTGATCTCGGCCACCAATGACTGTTTTGAGCTACATTCATTGGTGTTGTGCCAAGGGATTTTGTGGAAATTGCACCATTTTACAGTGTCCTTCTTTGTCTTCCCGTGACCCTTCTTTTCCTGTGGCTTGGACTAGTTTTCGGGAGACTGTTTGTTAGGGCCATCTTTGTCATACTTTGGTTTTTGCAAATTTGTAGACCCAAACTCCCATTTGTTCTAGTGCTTAATTTTTTTATTGATTTTAACAGCATATTGATAAGCAGCACCGAGTGATGAGATGTCCAGAAAATCCATTTTTGTTTGGATGTATATGTGTAGAGCCCCATGGTATTTCAGAACCAAATGTCATTCGGAGTCTTTGATACCCAGCTTGGTGTGCAAGGTATGGAAGGTATTGGTGAACTCTGGAACTGCTTGGCCCCTCTCTTGTCGCAGTGTGGTCCATCTCATGTACTAGTCCTCATAGTTGCCAACAGGGTAATATTGTTCCTTTACTGTGTCCACAAAAAAATCCCAAGTGGGCTCGGCCCCATATATTCCAAAATCCTCTATGGAACTTTGCTCCCAGTAAGTTTCCCACCAATGTTTGACATGGGGGAGAGCTTTAAGGAGTGCGAAGGTGATCTTTTCCCTGTCGAAAAAATGGTGAACAAAGAAATAATTGTCTAGCATGTTTAACCATTTGTCTAGGGCATCCGCATCTATCTGACCTTCAAATATGGGAATATCAAAATTAACATGTACCTTGAAAGGAGAGGTGATTCCAAAGTGGTTGTTTGATGAAGATGAACCTGTTGCTATCGGAAGGCATTGAAGGATTTGGGAAAAATTCTTCATCATTTCGTCCCTCTGTCACGTGAGAGCTTGCTCAAGCAACAGATTTATAGGATCATCTGCTCCGTTGTTTTTCTTTTCTTCCTCCATGGAGGGATTCTTGGGCATGTGAGGGAAATTTTCTTCAAGAGAGACAAGCTCGAGACCAAACTTGCTATAATCGGACCTCCTTGGGCACATGCACTGAAAAAAACAATCAAGAGCAGCCTGCTCTGATACCACTGATCCGGATTATTTTTGGCACGAAATGAGAGCGGAGATATAATAAAGAAATGCACAGAGATATCAAAGATATTCAATAATATAATAGATATGTATCAAATATGAAACCATAAACATAGATATACAATAATACACGATTTATATTAATGAAATAAATGTACAGATACTGTAAAAATACAGAGTGAAAGACTCGCTAGAATGGTGGCAGCTTATCTCTGAGAAGAGATGTGACAGCTACTCGCATTCGCAAGAAGATGATTAAAATGAGGCTCTGAAGGAATTTTTACAATAAACATGAATTCCAAAAACCCTAGACAACCAAAAACCTAACCCTAGGAGATGAAGTGCCAAAAGTCATGTGGGCCCCATTTGGGTAAGTTAGTACATCAACTTCTCGGGGTCGTAACTTTTGCATACGATCTTCGTTTTAGGTGCATGATAGCCCATTGGAAAGGTATCGTCGAGGAGATTCATTTTTGGGGATCAATCATTCCTTTGGTTATCATTGAGAAGCTCGATCCCGAAAAACCTTCATCTAGGCCCTCAAAATGGCCCCAGAAGTTAAAAACTACTAAAAATAGTAAATTACCAAAATTGCCAGAAAATTGTTTTGAGCCAGTTGGAAAAGGTGGGTGGTCATTGATAGCCACCTGGATCACCTCAATACTTTCATCTTCATCCATAATCATAGGAGGATCATAAAGTTTCAAATTCTCAACATTTACCATTGAATACATTTGCATGTAAGATGGTAGATCTAATGAAAAGGCATAGTACCAATCTTTTCTAAGATATTGAATGGACCATGTCGGATTGGAGTGAGATTTTTACCTTCACCTTTAATTTCATCCTTGTTTATATGTAACCATACTTGATCACCGAATTGTAACTGGTGATCAACCCGATGTTTATCATGTCTAGCCTTGTGTTTGGCTTGGCTCTTCTCCAACTATTCATGTACTGCTTGATGTACCTACTGGATCCTTTGAATGAACCTCTCATATTTATCTATATCGTCTCATCCATTCTCTTTAATTTCTTCTCCAAAATCAAACTCCATAGGTGATTTAAAAAAGTACCCCAAACATACTTCAAAAGGATTTCTCTGAGTATAAGAATGCATGGCATGATTATAAGCATGTTGTACATAGGGAAATTGTTCATCCCATATTTTAGGATGCTTGTTGTAGTATCCTCTAAGTTGATGTACCACTATTGTATTTACCACCTCTATTTGTCCATTTGTCTGTGGATGAAAAGTTGTGCTCTTCTTTAATTTAGTGTCCATTAGCTCCCATAAATGAGACCAAACCTTTCCCAAAAAGTGAGATTCTCGATCTGATATAATAGATGTAGGCAATCTAAAATGAACCCATACATTAGTAAAGAACATATGTGTTGTATGTTCAGTTATGACCTCTTTCTTGCATGGCATTAAAATACATGTCTTATTGAATCTATCCACGACAACATACTAACAATCATGACATGTCCTAGACATCAGAAAACCCCCTACAAAATCCATAGAAATGTTTTCACATGGTTGAGAAGGTACTAGAAGTGGTGTATATAATCCCAACTTTATATTGCTAGGCTGACTTGTGGCACACATAACACACCCTTTTACATGCTTGGAAATTGTCTCATTCATTCGAGGTCAATAACAATATCTATATCATTGTGATATTGTCTTACCAACCCAAAAATTACCAGAAATGAGAGATGTATGAGCTTCTCTAATTACGTTTAATCTTTCATCTATGGGTATTCAAAGTTTTCCAAGATGATATGAAAAATTTTCATGCATATGACAATCTAGTTGTTGATTGCCATGAATTAAATCCATATACATATCTTTAAAATCATCATCCCTTGTATATTATTCAACATAACTTTCATGAACTAAGGGATTATACCTTAATATTGTAGATGCATTGATCACTGGTCTTGAAAAGATATTTGCAACCTTGTTATGAATACCTTTCTTATACTTGATTACCAAATGAAATTGTTGTAAGAAACCCATCCACCTTAAATGTCGTGACTGTTGTAGCTTGGTATGTGACTACAAATAGTATAATGGTTGATGATTTGGATGAATTATGGTCTCCTTCCCCATTAAGTAACACTTCCATTTCTTCACATTGTATATCAATGCATACAATTCTTTATCATATGTTGGATAGTTGATTACTGCTTGAGTAAAAGTCTTATAATGATAACATATAGGTTTACCTTGTTGCATCAATACTTCTCCCATGGCATATCTTCTTACATCGGTTTGAATCTCAAATGGTTGTTGTAGATCTAGCAGAGATAAAACGAGTGTGGTGCTTATCTTTTCCTTCAATGCCTTGAAGGATTTTTATTACTTGCCTCCCCATTGAAAGGCATGTTTCACACTTGTTAAGGCATGCATAGGAGTTGCTATGAAAAAAAAGTTACCAATGAATTTCCTCCAGTATTGTACTGCTCCTAAGAAGCTTTTGACTTCTGTGGAAGTCATTGGCTTGGGCCATTTCACAATAACTTTTACTTTTGCAGGATCTATCTTTAGTTGACCATTCCCTACAATGTAACCCAAATATACTATATAAGTTTTTCCAAACTCACATTTAGATAACTTAACATACAACTTCTCCTTCTCTAAGAGTTCAAATATTGTTTTGACATGCATTATATGATCTTCCCATCTTCGACTGGAGATTAAAATATCATACTAGTAGACAATGATGAATTCATCTATGTAAAGCATGAACACATCATGCATTACCCTCATAAATGTAGCAGGTGTATTACATAATCCAAATGGCATAACTAACCATTCAAACAAGCCCTGCTTTGTCTTGAAAGTAGTTTCCATATATCACTTTCTGCCATTCTGATCTGATGGTAACCACTTCTCAAGTCTAGCTTAGTGAAGTAAACAACATTCTTTAACGGATCCAATAAATCATCAATTCTGGGAAGAGGATAATGGTTCTTTATCGTAATCTTTTTCAACACTCGAAAGTCAATACACATCCTCCACGTGCCATATTTCTTTGGAACTAAAACAATAGGAGATCCATGCGGAGAGTAACTTGGCCTTATGATTCCTTTATCAAGCAATTCTTGAACTTGCTTATTTATCTCTGCATTATCTAGTATTGATAATCTATACATACCAATGTTAGGAAGAGGAGCATCCTACTGCAAATAGATTTCATGTTCAACCTCCCTCTTAGGAGGAAGGCCTGTAGGTTCCTGAAATAACTCATCATAATTAGATATGATTTTTACCAACTCTTGTTTATGATCTGGATCACAACATGATAACGCATCGGATATATATATATTTCTTTTTGTTTCACTATCATGAGAACAAAATATTTACTTGCATTCATGAGTCTCTTCATTTTCCCTATGCTCACTATAGAAACATTAGTTTTGATATGATGAGCTCTGACAATGAATTCAATCCCATCCTTGAAAATGTGGTATTTATTCTCTTCACAGTAAAATATAACTTTCATGTCAAATAGATATGGACTACCCAAGAAAATGCCACAAATATCAAGAGGTACAACATCTAACTCAACCTCATCAAATAACTTGGATGTAATTACAAATATGACCTTACACTTCTTTGTCACCTGCAACTTAGCATCTTCACACACCCAACCTAATGGGTATGTTTTTTTATGAGGTGTCATCTTCAAACCCAAATTCTTAACAATTTCTTCATATATTAAGTTAACTTGATATCCACTTCAAATCTCGCTTCTTTTCTTTTGATCAATAACACTTTCCAACTTCACATATTGAAATGAAGAATTAGTAATAGATATACCTTTGCTTCCTATTGTCGTGATCTTAGATTCATCTCCTAAATCTGATCCGAGATCCTGTCAAGTTGATGAGTAGTCTTCTACTTCCCTTTATCATGTAACTTCTTTGGTTGTAATTCTAAATGCAGGTTCCAACACTGTGCTTCCTCATGCCCCTTTCTCTTACAATGGGAACATGTAGGTATTTCTTCAACTTTCTTTATAGTAGCTGACTTTTTACTCTTCCATTTTCCTTTTGATTTCTTTTCGAACTTGTGTGGATTCCTATCTTCATTCGCATGCTTCCCCTTACTAGCCTCCAGATGAGTATCTTATATTGATACTTCATCAATGTTAGTAGGGTTAAATATCAAGATAGTGTATCGAAGATATGAATTCATGCCACCAATATACTTTAGAAGAGTTTCCCCAGCATATATTGGAATTCCTAAAGCTAATTATTTCTTTTTAAATTCCAACATATATACTTGGATATTTTTCCCCTTTCCTTGTCTGAGATGTTTCCATTCCATAATTGTTGTTTTCACATAAGTTGATGTATAAAAAAATTGTATAATTGCAGCAGTAAATTCATCCCAAGAAGTAATTATTGTACCCTGTTGAACAAGCTCAACTTGTGTCTTACTCTCCCACCATATCAAGGTTGTAGCACCCAGACATATAGTATCCAATTGTAATTTTGTAGTGTCATCTACAATCCTTTGCACCCTGTAATATACCTCTATCTGCTTGATTCAATTGTCCAACTTCTCTACATTCAAACTTAACATCCAATTTTAATAAAGTCAAATTATGAGCATGAGAAGTCTTCTTAGTGGACTTATTTTTATATGAAGAATGTTCACCTGCGGGTGATGAATATGGTGAGGGTGGTTTGGAAGTTACACCTCCATCACCTCCTCCTTCATCTTTAACTACGTCAAATTTATCCGATGTATCTTCTTCCTTGGCCTTCTTTCGACCCTTATACATTTATTCTACCATGGCTTTCATTAAATTAAAAGCCTCGAAGAAATCATCTTCAAAGTCATAAGGACCTAACTTTATTGGCGAAGTCATATCTCTTCTTCGAGTAAAGCTTATTGACCCAATCTTTCGATTATAACTTACAAGTTTTCCTTCTCCCCGCTTGGATTTGGACCTTGTAAGCATTCACTTGCAACCACTTGTCAAAACCTTTTCTCTAATACCAACTTGAACCGAAAGATACCTAGATGTTGATTATTCTTTAATACACATAGACATATACTTGATCTTCGAAATAATAATGATTGTTTTATTGTTTGCAATATAATGTGAATTAACTTATCTTTCCAAATTCACTTTAATGATAAACAACTTCCAAATAACTAAGCAAAATAGAACAACAATGTTAAAATCATATACACAAGTTTGTTAATGGAGTTCACCCAATTTGGGCTATGTCTCTGGGTCTGCTTCCAATATATACCTCTTTATTAATGCTCAAATTCTTGTGTTTTACAATTACCTATTTACACGTTGCTCAAACTCAGAAAAAAGAGTGCACCATCGAATTCTTTGTGAAATTTCAAGAAAAAGGAGTATAAACTTCATATGTTTCCATCAAAGAACCTCTTGGCACACATTATGGTGCAATCCCAAGTCTTGATACCTTCTTAGCATGAACTTTGAGACTATCCATACTCAACAAAATGTGTCCCTTGGCTCGGTCAACGCACCCATTAAATAGGGCGCAGGCCCTAACCTCCATACGAGCTTCAAGCTAACCTGCAGCATCAACTTAAATATAATGTGTTTGGCATCCCATAATGTGTGGTGCCTATGGCGCAACGGTTATAATGTTGGCATACTATATGGTAGGTTCAGGGTTCAATCCCCACCGACCACTAGTTTTTGTGTTGTTTTATTATAATCAATATCATATAAATAGTATGTTGGTTGGAAAATAGTTTTAATGCCCTTGCGGGATATGGGTTATGGTTACATTGTATTCAAAAAAAACCATGGGTTAAGGACTTATCTCTCGACCCTTTTTACCCATGTTTAAACACTTCAACAAACTTAAATATAAGTGACCGCATGTATGGTTAAGAAACAAATGTGTGGCGTAATGGAAATGGATGCTTGTCTAAGGTTATATGAGGTCATAGGTTTGACCCTCGTCGACTCTTATACTTTTGATAATCATTAACCATAATAGGCCAATGAGGGACTGCCACGCGACTATCTCTCATTGGTCCACCTATACCAACCAAGTGTACGACCAAGCCACTTGTCAAATTGCAATTGGTCCACATGTGCCATACGGATTTCCAAATCACCTGCTCGGTCAGAGGTACAGTGTGCCACATGTGTTACGAGGAAAATCTCTTTATGGCTAGGGTAAACCACAACAGACGAAAATGACTACAGAAATAAACTCTCTTCTCAAGTATGCTATGTAAACAAATATGCTAGCAAGACAAGATAAAAGGCCTACCTCGTCCAGACGTTCGATGAAGTCCACTATTGAGCACTTGACCCAAAGTAATATACCTGCAACTAGTCCTCAACAACCAAGCAAAGCAAGCATATGGTGATAATAAATTATTTTAGCACATTCAATAGCATAATCCATTAATAAACATCACAAATACACCCATGGAATAATAATTCAAATATTTGTGAGATATCAATTGGACAGGAAAAGAGTATTTCTATTAATATATGATCAGCAGAAGTGAAAATGTTACAGACTTCCATGTCAGCATGGTTCGGAACCGAGAAACTAAGTTCCTTCCAATTGGGCCTCCACCACTTCAATACTCCACCAAAGGCAAGCTCATAAAAGAGAAACAATGAGGTTCTCAATCAATAAAGGAAGAGCTTGAGGTTTGAACACTATGTTCAGAATTAAAGGACAAAGGGATGCAGACTCAATATGAAGTAAATAATTTCTCCAGAGTAACTTTGCTCTCAAAGTTGATTTCTTTCTCCTCTTTTCCATAGCTTAGAATTGGCCCATTTATATCCTTCAAATGGAATTGAAGGGATGAGTCGGAACGTTTCTAGTATATGGAAGGCCAAGGATCATAGATCTCTTGTCGTGGCATGGAAACCCAACATTAATTTTCACTTTTTGGCACAAATCTCGATGTACGCGGGTTGTAGTGGTGCAGCCTGTGCATACACATGTTGTATAGTAGGAAAGATGCGTACATGTGGTAAAATATGTATTTTTAGCTATGGGATTTACAAATAGGATGGTAAGTCTGCATAGGGAAATGAAAAAAGGCCTTATGTGCAAGATTGCATAGGGTGAGGAAAATCTTGCTATAACAGATGCCCCCTAATGTGTGAGGTCAGAGGAGTATTTGTGATGGCCTAAATACATTATAAATAACCCAAAAGTGGAGTGATGGGAACCAACTAGAAGAACTAGTTGCTCATTACATTCTACACTGACTTTCCATACATGGCTTCCAATAGAATTACACTGCATATCCATGTGAAAATATACCAAACAACTATTTGTGGCCATGAATAGGAAAATACAAATGTTGTTACATGCCAAGAGTTGTCATAGTCATGAATAAGGCCCAGTAGAACAAGTCTCAAAACCAATCTGAAGATATTTGTATTCAATGGAGTACAATCTAATCTCCCATGATCACTGAAGTCATATAGGTACTGGTCCAATGAAAAGGAAGCAACAGCTCAGGAAAGTTGTGGCCACATACTAATGTCTTCAAGTCTTCTACATAATCTTCCAAGGATGCAAATCTACATCATGTGAATAAAGGAGTTGATGTCGAACACAATGATACATCGTTTGATTACTAGTCATTAAGCTATATCGTTAACAAACGCGAGACAGCCTACCGATAATGAAAGTAGGTATCAAGGTACCGAGTACATTCTTACAAGTGTGAATACAGGAGTCGGTGTCGAACACTTTAAGAATCCATCGATCAAGATACATTGATGTATTCCCAACTGTTGATGGTGAGAGAACCTGCCAATAATGACTGCAAGCCTCAAGGTACTCATAAGACTCTAGGTCTCGTTTCCAGAATAGATGAGATGAAGTCGATGGAAGGAGACCCGCTAAAAGGAGAGAATTAAGGCATCTCTTATCAGTCAGCATGAGGTACAAAGAAGGAGCTTCATGATTTGTAGGAAATCGGACGAAGAACATGTTCACGAACCAACGACCCTGTGCATCTTTCGTGTGTGCCAAATGCAAGTGGTACACGAAAAAGACCCTCTGAATAGTAGCCAATGAGGAAAACTACTAACAAAGGCAAGGAAACAACCAATAAGGCTAATGGAATCCAAGACACTGCATGAATCCCAATGTGTGAATAGATGTATTGTTGTCGAACACAAGGGAAACCACCCAGTCAACGACCAATGATGAAATGTCGACTATTGGGTTCAAGGTTACATACCAATGATGAAAGTAGGACCAAGTTGCATGATAGGACTACAGTATCATGTGACTCTCAGACAAACTGAGGGTATGGCCAACATGAAAAGTCAAGAGTTCTGAGAAGTGGCTGACACAAGTTGATAGACTTCCTTTGAACAAGAGCATCAGACATATGGAAGACTCCAGCATCATAGACTAAATGATGAAACCATAAGATGCATGAGGCATCAATGAAACTCGCTATAGGGACTGGAAGAATAACTAGTAGGTAGAGAAAAATCTGTAACGAGATCAGGTTCCTAAGGCCATGATAATCCCAAAATTATGATGATGAATGGACTCAATAACTTTATGCTTTG
Source organism: Picea engelmannii (assembly GCA_009831015.1). Taxonomy (NCBI): domain Eukaryota; kingdom Viridiplantae; phylum Streptophyta; class Pinopsida; order Pinales; family Pinaceae; genus Picea; species Picea engelmannii. The sequence continues at coordinate 503,273 of ML777545.1, forward strand.
TTCAAAGGTGTCATGATTGCTGCCAATACAAGATAATACTCCCTTCCCACCCATCTTTTTTTTTTTTTTCATAGACAAATGAATGTTATGATACAGAGGAGGAAACGAGTGTCACAAGTAAGAAAAACTAGTTCCAGCAATGGAACATACCTATGCTCAATGCAAGGAGATGCATGCAAGAGATGGACACTCGGGGGAATGTTCCCTCCTAGGTATAGGGTGTCAAATTGCGAAGGATATAAACGAGGCTTTGCTTGGTTGAGGATGCAAAAACTGTTGAGGCAAACAGTTTATAATGAAAAGCGAGAACCGGCTATAGGCTCAATACTGCAAGCAAGGGCATGAGATGTAATCACAACTTAACGCCAAAAAATGTCATTTTTCATGACATTTAGTCTACTTGGTGTGAAAAAAGGGATAAACTTGTGCCAAATAGATGTCCTTTCTAATCCAATTTATGAGTGTGAAAGAGAAAAATTCACTCGGCAATATTTTCACTTTTTGAAAAACGAGTCGAAAAAGAGATTAATTAAGACTCACAACCTTTCAATTCCAATGTAATGAGTGTGAAAGGGACAACTCACTAGGCAATCTTTTCATTTTTTAGACAAGTCAGAAAAGAGCTTAACTTAGACTCGTTTGGGAGCTTTTAGGCGGCAAGTCATGGGGGAGGCTAAGGCTCTCGTGTTGGACTTCTATCGAATGCATGTATCTTACGAATAGCCGACATAAGCTTGGGGAAACCCAAAGCTCTCCAAGTCAAGGAGGATAAAGCACTAGCAGAGGATATTGTCGTCATGGTATATCGGATAATGTATCTTACAGGAAAAGAGATAGGAGGGGGCATTGGATACCCCACAAGACCATCCCAATCGAAGGGGATCTCCTCAAGACTTGGAGGGAGAGTAAAACTCTCTCTTGTTCATAAGGTGTAGGATCAGGAATGCTGACGATATGGTTGAAGGATTCATAACCCTTCACAAGGAGAGTAGGATTGACCGGAGATTTCACTGATATGACCACTTCTTCAATTCTAGGTTATAGAGGATGTGTGATAATAGGGATAGGGGGCACAACACCCTTGGCAATGGGGGTGTGGTCAGGAGAGGATTGCAGTGGCATTACTGTCATGTCAATCAAAGGAGAAACAGGGTATGGGGATATCACAGATGCCTCAGAATCAGAAGGGCCCTTAGGTGAGCCCCATGTTTCTGGTATCCCAACAGTAGTTGGACACAAACAGGTAAGGTGATCTCCTTCGCAAGTCCTACAAAGGAATTTATCCTTACGTCTGAGACGTCTGGGCTTCTCGATGCCCCCAGCGTCGTTCACAATGGCTAGTGACATGCTCTCAACATGAATGGCATAGGCAAGAGAGTCATCTCCTACATGATGTACAGAGGTTGGAGACCTGACATTGATATGACTCGTGGAGACTATAGTGGTGCCCCCAACATGACTAGCAGCGGCTAGGTGTGGATTATTAACATGACTTGCAAAGGTCATCGACCTGTATCCAACATGACTGGCAGAGGTTGGTGATGGAGTTCCAGTATTACTGGCAGTAACTGGGCTAGCATTGGGTTGTGGCATTTGAGACCAAGGTCCAAGGAAAGATTGGATTTGAAACATTGCAGGCCAGGAAGGGTCTTGGTTTACCCCTTGTCCCTGTCCAGAAAGGTAGTATCCTCTGCCTAACTGGTCCAAAGAGGTGTGCATGGGCATCATCATTGAAGTCTGCGAAGAGACGAAAGTATGATAAGGCCTATTCAAGTGAGGATATATGTTTCCCCCTTGCGAAGGGGTTCCATAAAGAGGGTAGCTTGAATCGTAAAATTGTTTCTCCCCATATGAAAGACCCGGGGATATGTGTGGACGTGCCATGGGTAAAGTGTTCAAAGGAGAAAGTATGGTGGATGAAGGATACACGGATGGGGTGTAATAAGTAGAATAAGCACCCATTTGAGTATTGGCTCCTGACAGAGCATAGCTAGGACTGGATCTATAAGAGGGGAGGTTCCAACCTCCCATAGTGGGAGTTGGTTGAGGGACATGACTCATATCAAATGAAGATGTAGGCATCGGGGCCATGGCGCCCCCAGATCCAATGCTAGTACTCATATAAGTGAACCAGCGAGAGGGTTGTAAAGGTGAAGGCATATCAACAGGAAAATGACTAGAGACCCAAGACACATATTGAGCATCATAGCTCTACATACCATTATGAAACACGGATGGATTTCCCACCATGAAATGAGTGAACATTGCAGGGGGGGGGAAGGGAGACAAAGGGACTCCACTATCCATGATAATGAAAACTCAGTAAAAAACTCCTGAAGCCAACTAGAAATCAAAGAGAAATCCAAAATTCAAACAGCCAATATGCACGTAAACGGGGTAAAGTGGTTGAAAGTGGCCTCCCTCCCTAATGAAGGTATGTCTCGCCCAAGAGGGGCCTGAGACTCCCTACTAAATATCAGAGGTAACATAATCAATTATAAGGGCCCTCATGGGCTTAGAAACTAGTTGGTCAGATCCCCCCGGAGAGGTAATCCTCCATAAAGGTTGTGTGTTGTCCAACCCTTATCTGACCCAGGGTACCTGCAGAATAACCCCTTCAAGTAACCTATGTGGCACCTAAGTCAAGAAACTAATAAACCATTGTATAACCGATGAATAGGCGAGCAGTCGTAAGTCAGGTCCACCGTATGGGTAGGGTAGCAAAGCCCGAAACCTTGAAAGTATCGCCTCTCACGAAGGTAAAGGCACTAGCAAGATCCCCAGATAAGAATAGATCCCTAGAAATATCTCTGATGCTAAGAAGGTATTGGGGGGATATCCCTTCAACCAACCTCGCGCGACCTCGTGATTAACTCCGGTGTGATCGAAGCCCCCTGATATTACCAATTATACAATGGATTTCTCCACTCCCTTTCTCAGACATATATGTTGATTTAATTGCCTTGGAGAAGTTTACTCACAAAATGCACAACAGACAGAAATGACTACAAAAATCAATTATCTTCTCAAGTATGATATGTAAACAAATATGCTAGCAAGACAAGATAAAAGTTCTACCTCGTCCAGACGTTCGGTGAAGTCCACTGTTGATCACTTGACCCAAAGAAATATACCTGCAACTAGTCCTCAACAACTAAGCAAAGCAAGCACATGGTGATAATAGATAATGTTAGCGCATTCAATAGCATAATCCATTAATAAACATGACAAATACGCCCATGGAATAATAATTCAAATATTTGCAAGATATCAATTGGACAGGAAAAGAGTATTTCTATTAATATATGATCAGCAGAAGTGAAAATGTTACAGACTTCCGTGTCGGCACAGTTTGGAACTGAGAAACTAAGTTCCTCCCTGCTGGGCCTCCACCACTTCAATCCTCCACCAAAGGCAAGCTCATAAAATAGAAGCAATGAGGTTCTCAATCAATAAGGGAAGATCTTGGGGGTTTAAGATTATGTTCAGACTTAAAGGACAAAGGGATGTAGACTCAATATGAAGTAAATAATTTCTCCAAAATAATTTTTCTCTCAAAGTTGAATTATTTCTCCTCTTTTCCATAGCTCGGAATTGTCCCATTTATAGCCTTTAAATGGAACTGAAGGGTCAAGTCGGAACGTTTCTAGTATATGGAAGGCCAAGGATCATAGATCTCCTATCGTGACATGGAAACCCGACATTAATTTTCATTTTTTGGCACAAATCACGATGTACACCGGTTGTAGTAGTGAAGCCTACGTATATGCATGTTGTATAGTAGGAAAGATGCGTACATGTGGAAAAATATGTATTTTTAGCTCTAGGATTTACAAAAAGGGATGATAAGTCTGCATAGGGAAATGGAAAAAGGCCTTGTGCAAGATTGCATAGGGTGAGGAAAATCTTGCTATAACAACATAGCACCTTGGGTTGTTGCCACGTCAGAAATGTATGGATGTACAGTCATGCCACATCACCTTTGACCCTTTTTTACTTTGACTTTTCCATGGTTTGACTTGAACTGTGACCAACCATAACTTGTGCATACAAACTTTGTTTGAGGCGATTTTTGCACCATTGGAAATTTATCACTGAGCTCTACACAATGATGTAGTTTTAGAGAGAATTAGATATGATCAAATGTTGAGTATTTGTGAATCCTTATAGACCTCTGTGAGCATTTTGGATCTTCCTAGACCTTTGTGAGTGTTGTTGGTTGTGGAACCTAATTATCTTCCTGATCCAGAGGTCTTTGTTATTAGCCATGTTTATACTCCATGAAGACTTTACACCCCAGAATAATGCACACACCTCCACATGGGGGAGTGCAGGGGGGGTTACCCCCCCCTGCGGGGTATGGGGGTGTTCAAGGTCGAAGCCCCCGAAGGAAAAATTGCCTTGTAAATGTATATTGTAATTTCATAATGAGATTTGAATCCCCAATAATTTGAATGTCAGGAATGTGGAGTTTTAACAACAAGAAAAGCGTGGTCTACACTCCCAACAGCTCCGCCCTGTTGTTTGTTCCAGCTCCTGTGTTGAACGTCCACTTGAGCAGAGAATTAGAATTTAAACTAATAACACCACCTACACCATTGTTTGATCCATTCCCTATAGTTGAGCATCAAACCACCCCACTAATTGGTGAATCCGGGGTGGTCTTTTAACCCTGTATCAAGAGTTTGTTTTTTGTGGAATTACACTAGCAATAAAATAAGAAACAGATTTGATAGCCACCACTTGCGGGAGAGTCGACCCATTGTTGAAAAGGAGGTTGTTTATTTCTAGCCATAAGAACCAGTAGACAATAGTTGGAAGGGTGATCAGATTTGGATTCTTTTCGACCAAAGACGAAAGGCATTCATCAATTATGTTCCCCCTCCCAAGATAGCTTGAACTTAAGAAACCCCTCGATAATAAACCAAACTTGATGAGTGAAAGGGCATGAAATAAACAAATGGTTTAGTGACTCTGGATTCCTTTTACACGGGATACAAAAGCTCGGGCATTCCCACCCTTTAGCAAGCATCAAATCCCATGTGAGGATCTTGTATCACAAGAGAAGCCAAAAAAAGAGTTTTAATTTTAGTGCCAATTTCCATTTCCACAATTTATAGCACCACCCACTTATATTGTGTGACCACATGCTCTCCAAAAGAGCCTTGTATAGATTTCTTGCAGAGGGGGTACCAGACCCATCTCCACTCGACCAACTTAACTCATCCTTGATTGCATTTAATTGAATACCCGTGCCCGAGAGCGCACTTATGTATGCCTCCCATTCTAATGCAAGATCATCGATGAAGCCAAGCTTTGTGGCATCAATCCAGTAAGTGCTTAGGGGAGCTGACATAATAGTGTTTCGAACTTGGTAAAGAAAAGTAATCCCCTGAAATTTTAAAGCCGCCAGAAGATATTTTGAAAGAAAAGAGTTCAAACCCATTCCCATAATATGATCCCTGCCAGCGTGGATAGTCTCTCCATTTCTAGTTTTCCATCACAGCCAATGATCTAAAAGTGGAAGAGCTTTTAAAATATTTCTCCAAACTGGTGAGAACTCTCCATGATTTCTATTGTCCAATATAAACCACGTTGACATGGAAAGATAAGGTAAATACTTGTCTTTTAGAACTTTATGCCATATTCCTGCTTTGGTCAATCCTCTCCATAAAGTTTTGACCTCTAAGGCCTTATTTCAGAAGGCCATATTTTGCACCCCCCAACCTCCAGCCTTCTTTGGCCTAGCAATAGTATCCCAATTACAGAGATGTAATTGTTTCCTCTCACTACAAACCGACAATAAAAAGGAGAAGATAAGTTGACGAAGTTTTACCAGAACTGAGTTGGGAAAAGCATCCATAGACATTCAATACATCAATTGACTCGCCAAAACTGCCTTTATCAGAACTAAACGGCCACCAAGAGAAAGCCAGCGATTACACCAGTGGTCAATTCTTTTCTCAAATTTTTTTATAATCCAACGCCATTCGTCAGCTTTGTAACAATTTGGCTAAAGGAAATAGCCCAGGTAGTTAAAGCCATTCTCTATGGGGACAAAGCTAAATGGAAAAATCTCTTTAAAAGGCACCATCCCTGACTCTTCCATCTCCGCCACATGGAATGTGGATTAAGGTTGGTTGTCATTGATATCAACCCTTGAAGAAAGCCCCGCGGCAAAAAGGTTTGGGTAATGGACCCAAGATTGTTTGATGTAAAGATGACTCGTTATTTTCTTGTCATGGTTGATAAGAAGTAAATATGGATGAAGTCCAAAGTGGTCCTCTTATGGTGAAATCCCTCACGGGAAGACGCTTTGCGGAGTAAGAAAACCCATGCTTAATTATGGAATAGTGAGATTAAGGACAATGAATTTATTAGTTAAACTATCCTAGATGGATAGTGCTTTTCATGCCATTTCTGGTGGTATGTAGAACGTCACATAACTCCTCATTGTTAGAGAGTTATGACCATGTGAAGTTGGA
>ML777545.1:546077-567246 GCA_009831015.1 Picea engelmannii
GGTGAAAGAGGGATGGATGAGGATATTAGGATGATCCCACTAAATCAAAGAAGCGAGTAAGATCCAAACCGATCGGAGGCCACCTCATCTTCTAGAAGATTCCCTTCTAGAACTTTCATGAATTTCACCTCTTTATCTTGTTTGAGCATCGTCCCACCATATGCACAAGTAGCCTGCGACAACGCAGCAATCCAGTTTTGGTGTAGCATGCGACGATCAAGCATTGTCACACCCCAATCATTTAGCAGGGTACGATGATCTCCTTTGATATGGTTTTTAAGAAAAGAAAGATGATTCATTTCTTCATAGAGAAAGTCTCATTTTAGTAACTTCGGGGAACGTAGAAGTGAGTTATGCACATATCATCAGTTGATCACAAGGGTGACCAAAATAATGTGTAACATAATTCCCCCCAAAGTATGAAGTTGGAACCTGTGACAGCTGAAATACTTTGTAGAATGTGTGTGTCGAGAACAAGGAGCGCATCCGTCGGGAACCTGCAAACAATCAAGCATCTAAATAATAATATACCATCTTCTGAGGTAGGAATTCCCATACTCAGACTACAAGTGACTTTAATCATAAGTGTCAAGTGAGTCATGGCCACCGAACATACAATGTGGATCCATGTCATTATGATTCAACATAGCCACGAGAAATACATTGTGGATCTATGCTCTAAAAATTTAAATTTGGACATAACCATGAGACATACACAGTGGATCTATGTGTCAGTACAGACTTATCAATACTCCATCGCAACCTGGATCAATATGGTGAGATCTAGGGTCTTCATTTCTATCGTCCCAAAGTATGAATCTAGCCATGTGATTACAGGTGTCAAAGTCAAACATGGTAAAAACCACTTGATTACCGGTCATTAATGGATATCATTAACAAGTGTGAGGGAAATCACCATTGATGTCAATGACTCCCAAGGTACTCTAGTACAATCCAACGAATGTGAATAAATGAGTTGAAGTCAAACACTCGATGGAATCTTCCAATCAAGGTCCAATGATGTGAATCCATTGTTGAAAGCAAGGAGACCTTCCATTGAGGCACGCATGTTCCAAGGTACTAAATGATTTCTAAGTCTAATTCCCAAATAATGAGTTGAAGTCGACAGGAAAAGACTCGTCACAGGAGGGCCTTAATGTATCCCCCATCAATGACACAAAATATGTAACAAATTTGAAGTAGATCAGAGTACAAAGTGATTCAAAACTGACTCAAGGAAGGCCGACATGGTAAGAACTTGAGTAATGTAGATGGCTGACTCGATAGAAGGCTTGTTTAGGTTCAACTTCTCTTGAACATATGAACGACACGAAAATTGTCTTAGCAGAGTTGACTCAAGGAGGACCCAACATATGGACTTGTGGATGGTCAAATGAGAGACGGATGGATTTCCCAACCTAGATACAATGATGAAGAGGGGTGTCATGTTCAAGAGCGACTTACCGCCACTAACACAGATACAAATATACATTTCTTTCCCAATTTTCCCCCACCATTTCTGGAGAGTACCTCTTTATTTTTACGCAAGCTTGAGGAGGATAACATATGCTAGTAATTTATGCTCATCCTTCATATGAGTCCCTTGGATTATTTTTAACAAACCCTAGGAAGGAGTGGTTCGGTCCCATATGGCCCTTTCGATGCTTGTTTTACGAGTCCAAAGAAAGAAAACTCTGGGTTTTTTCATGTTTAGAGAGTCTGAAAAACACTTAAACAAAACTCTAAAAGAGATAATCTAGCGCTCATCAGACGTTTTCTTCAAATATTTTAAGAGCGTGAAAAGAACAAGGTCGCTCGGCTATCTTTTTCGTGTTTAGGGAGGTTGAAAAGAGATTAAAGGAGACTCCATAGGGTTTCATTTTTTGTATTTCCATGACGAGTCCAAAAAAAGAGATTAAAGGTTACTCGATTACATTCTCATAGTTTCACGAGCATGAGAAATAATTAAGACCATGCTCGGATTTTTTCCTAACAAGCCCTAAAAGTATATATGCATCATAAAAACACGCAAAAACGACCAAAAAGGAAGGATCCATATCAAGAGTCTGGTCCTTAGATATCTCAATATGCAATAGAGACACTTTGCAAAGTTCATTAGGTTTAGGGTATAGGTAAAAATATTTAAAAATTAATTTAATTTAAAATTAAAATGGTAAAAGTGAATAAAATAGGTCAAAACTAGTCCATTTACCATTTCATTTACATTTTCACCAAACTAGTGCCAAAAAAACCCTTTTTCCTCTGATTTTCGAGTGACGATTCTGGAGCGCCCAGTAGATGATTTCTCGAGCTACTTCTGTGAAGTAGGTATTCTTCTTCCCCTCTCTCTTTTCATGGTTGAATTTTCATTTTTAATGGTTTAGTTTTGAGTTATGGGAATTTTTTTAGGGATTATTGCGCTTTGAGATCGTCGCATGCCCACTCTTTCATGAACTGTGACAATCCCAAATTGTCGCAGGGGTCCCACAGCTGGGGTGTGACAACACCAAACTATGTGAAAAAGAGCCCCTGTGATGATCACAACTCAAAATTTAAAAATAGAGATAGAGCTAGGAAAACTTCCAAGTTTGAAATTTTGATGAACCTAATCATCTTTTAATGTTGTTTGGCAAATTTTCATCAGTCATTATGCTCGAGTGGAGGGAATGAGAGCATGAGGAAGAATATTACTTTGTCAGGAATGCTTCGGGCACTGTCATGGCACTCTGGGAGTGTGGCTTGCTGAAATGTTTCAAAGTTTAGTGCATGAGATCCCAATTGAGATTATTGGAATACTTAGTCCACATGTGGGATGTCAATGAGCAAGATTTTCATGTGGGTGTGCATACGCTCACCTTAGATATTGATGACATTGACTTCTTGACTGGGTTATCTCGTCAAGGCTCTCGGGTGTCACTGTCGGGAAGCAGAGGTGGTGGTGAACCCATGGATTATTATGTAGCACATCACTTTGTACCTGGTATAGAGAAGCATAGTGGAAAAATTTCCATAAAGAATGTTCGAGATCTACCTTTGAGAACTATCCTCTACACTATCACTCAGATGGAAGGGAGTGCAGCTCCTCACATGGCTTTACAAATCCATTTCAGTATGCCATCGAGTGTATGGAACCACGGGTTTTCAATTGATGTGAGGGTCTTCTAAAAACATGAAGAAACAATTGACAAAGTATAGGACCGGTCGATTGAAACAATTCGGGTATGGATCTATTTTGGTATCCTTCTTTCTAGGGAGGATCCCCGTTTTGCGCCTACAACATGTGGAATGGGGAATACCCACTCCACAGGATCCTTGAATGAAAATATGGGTAGATTTGATGGCATGTCATAGTGGTGTGCCAATCGTTACATATGATCAAGCTTTTTTCCAGTGGTTGAGGGATCAGCTTGTCATGGTTGAGGACTGTGCATATGTCGGGACTGACTTCCGTGGAGACCCCAACTTGGCATTACCTAAGGGTTCTTAGTGGGGAGAGATAGGTAAGAAGAATTTTTTCATTATATTTTGTTTTTGGTATTTTAATTATAAAATGTTTTTGTTATTTATCCGAGACTAATCAAGTTCTCTCAACAATGCAGATGTGGCGCCATTCCAACCTCCTGGATCATATCCTATTCAAAGACGTGGAGATATAGGTGAAGTTTTGGGTCGAGGGGTGGTTGTTAAGGATATCGAGGAGATCGAACAGAATCTTGAGGAATTGACCATGAACATCCCTGAAATCATTGTGGACGAGTTACCCCGACACTACCAACGCCATACAGTTGGCGTGTCAGCATCCATTGGTCGACTGCTCCATCGAGTGGCATGGAAAATCATTTGGTATAGCAAGCAGCATCCTTGATGCATATGTATATGAAGCCATGTGCTTCAACATTTTGACATTTTGGTCTCAAGACAAACACTTTTTTGTAACTTTTGCGTTATAATATAAAACTCCTACTGGCTTACTTGTGTTTTAAATGTGTGTTTGGATTTATAAATGGCACAAATGTCTATCTAAAACATAATTAGCCAATGCATCTATTAATGTGTTTAGACATCTAGGAATGTGTTGATATTCAATATAATCAAAATGTCTTTCCAAGAGATGAATTCTCAAGTATACCAATAACAATGTAGGACTACGGATAGAATAAACATTACTCAATTGCAATACCACAATAAGATGACGGATGCAAAATGAAATGGTGTCAGTTAATAACTCAATAAATTCATTGTACTCCACAATATTATTAGTTTCATGGCCAAGGAAAACACAGTGTAGACTAATCAACTCATTCGTAGGTGCATAGATTTCCCATGTAGTAGACGGTAGGTTTTGAGTACTGCGACTAACACCATAAAAAAAGTCGATATAGGGTAGTGAGGATGTCGACGTCTGGAAACCAAGCACAAGGCAAGGTAAGAAATTTGAGAAATCTTCGGCATGAAGTCTAGAGGCTGTAAGCATTTCTCTCGAAGCTTCATTTCATCCAACAGCACAGACAGATGAAATGAAGCTTCAAATACTATACGTAATGAAGTACTCGACTCAATCGAAGAGAGGGGAGAAATATACTTCATTTTTAAACAAGCTTGACTCAGAAAAAGAACTATGCTCGAGACAGTTTGTTTTATTTGTTAACGAGGTTTCCACAGAGACGCAAAACTATCCTCGCAACCTTTGTTTCATTTTTTAATGAGGTTTGGACAGAAACACAAAAACATTCTCATAGGCTCCATTTCATTATTTAACGAGGTTTCCACAGAGAAGAAAAACTATCCTCGTAACCTCTGTTTCATTTTTTAACGAGGTTTCCACAGAGACGCAAAAACTATCCTCGCAATTGATTTCATTTTTTAATGAGATTGAAATCAGAAAAATCATGCTCAAAACTCTCTTCTTGATCATGGATTCCAAGAGGACGATGCTCTGGAAGGAAACCATGTCAAGGGAAAAATTCGGTCATGGATTCCAAGAGATCTTCACTCAATGGAAGAAACACACTCTGGAAGGAACACATGTCAAGGGTCGTGATACGGGTAAGGAGGCTAGGCTCCAATAGCCCTACCGAAGAGATCACCATGTCAACTACTAGATCCAAGTTAGAAGAGATTGAGATTATAGTTATAGGCCCATTTTCATCAGTAGCTGAAGGCATGGGAGACAACCCCACATAATTGGGGAGATACCGTCTGCATATAAGAATCGTTCAGGGTGGTCATTGGGTTGATAATCAAATCAGGGCCAACAAAGGAGAGTTGATCAATAATCACAACTCTTCCATCGTGAGGGAGATATATCACACGAAAAAGAGTGGACGCTATAGCTTTCATGGCATAAACATAATCTCACCCAAGGAGTAAATCAAAATCAAAGGGATCATGGACTACCATGACATCAATAACGACATTTTTCCCTCCCAAAGTTACGGGAAACTAAGGAAGGACTCCTAAAGGGTGATTGGTTCTTCTGTTAAAAGATAATGGATTCTATGTAACTGGTGCAAGTTGAGAACAAACCACAGATTTCCAAGCAATTAAGGACAAAATACTAACGGACGCACCTTCGTCTATCAACATCTGAGGAACGTCCCACACTCAAACTTGTACTTTAATCTTGAAAGGAATGTGAGAGGGAAGACGAGGTCCAGTTAGCGCACCCCAATAAAAAAGTATGGCCTCTTTACTTGGAGGGAGTTCCACAGGAGAAGGAGGAATGCCCCCCATCACGATAGATTGTGTATCAATGAGAAAAATGTGGGCAGTATCAGGGAGATTTGGATCGACCGATGACGAGATTAGATCAGCCACTTGAGTTGCATTCTCCAAGGGGAGAATGGGGTCGATGGATGGAAACGAATCGACCGCTTGGGTTTCACTCTCTAACGGGAGAGTGGCATCGACCGAGGATGCAATCGAATTGACCACTTTGTCAACTGGTCCAACTAAGGACGTGACCATATTGACTATTTTATCAACCATAGTAACCGACAAAGGGATTGGATTGATCATTCCATCAACTACAGGTGGGTCAAGAGTAATATTGTGATAAGCAACTGGAAGTTGAGGTTGGTAAATAGTCATGTCTTCTAGTAATTTCGAGGCTTCATCCATACGAGGGAAAAGGTGAGTTTGATGACTCCCTCTGCATAACATACATGGGAACTTGACTCTACTTTTCTTCTTCCCAACGGTATCTCGATTAGTTGACAGGAGGTCATCAACACATTGTTCAGAGGTTGACGACATGGGTTGGAGAAGATGTGTAGACCATGCTTCTATAACCTTGCATAGACCATGGAAATCCTTAAGAATATGGCTACCCTTACAAAGCCCGTAAGGGTACTTGGGCTTACGGGTTGTTTTGGTGATCTTGGCATCATCAACACTCCCAGCACAATTATCAGTAACTGGTGGTTTTCCAACATGTCCAACAGTGGTTGGAGGTTTAGACCCTTGGTTATTTTTCTTCTTCTTAATCTTCCTTTTATTCTTCTTCTTATCCACTGGGTTACTAGCTTCAGAGCTTTCACTCGGTGAAGAAGATGAAACGGAATAAGTCATTGCAAGTGAAGAAGGCGAAGGAGATATTACTAGTGAAGAAGGAGAAGGATCAACATGAGGTTGATGTTCTTAGGGGGAATTTCTTACAACCAAAACACTTTATGCATTCACAATTACCGGAGTGGAAAACAACCATACCGACAATCCAATTGTGAGACTTGGAAGGCTCAAAGTAGCGATGTAAGAAGGACCAAATTTTTTGTAAGAAGGAAAAATAAAAGGTTCCCCTAGAGTAGGGGTTGTTTCATTGGTCGTTTCGGGAACTGACGCCATTAAACATAGATCCAACCTAGAGTCTGCTAAGGAAAAATAAACAACACACGCTAAAAATCTAGGAAGCAAGCAAACAAACAAAACCTTCTCACAATCAACGCACTAGTTGGTGACGAAATAGAGTAGGTGGAAAAGTTATGTTGACGACCTGCTTAACAGACTTACACCCTGGTGCAAGCTCCCACACATAATTGTGGGTATACCCTCCAAGGAGCCCGAGTGAGTTTGGCCAACATCGATTCTAGGTACCGTGAAGACTTGCCCCTCCATAGTCACCTCGTGTAAAGACCCTAAAAAGATAGGCTACTAAGGTTAAAAATTACGACAATGATGCATGGGGAAACAATCAACAGTCCAATCCACTTGCAAGGGCGGGGTATCTAAGCCTGAAATCGCCTCGAGAAGGTCCGCACGGGATTTTCTTCTCAGGTGACCCCTAATAATACCCACAATCTCTACACTAAGACCAACAAAGCATGGTAAGTAACTCTGTCAGCCCTAATGTGACCTCATGATTCACCCTTGTGTTAGAAGGGATTCCCAGGAAACAATGTAATAAGTGGATTTATCGCTCACTAGCACAAGATTCTATGTTTGTTTACAGCCTTGGAAAGTTATTTTTCACACCTATTCCAAATCCCTACACCCTAATCTAATGTAGGTTTGCTACTAGAAAATATAAAAACGTCTAATCAATTTTTATAAGCGCTTTATTGTAAGGTTGTTGTTTACTCAAGAGGAAAATGGCATGGATAGATGATGTTTTGACCGACTCTAAACAATGCAAAGAAATGAGAATGCAAATATTTCACTTCGATGAAAGCTATATTACGAGAATGAGAAAACATTTATCATTCCTAGATTCACAATGTCCCAACATTTTATTAAACTCATCAATATCAAGAAATTCAAGACCAAAAATTCCAAAAACAATGCAATTTCACTACTTCAAATGCAAAGATGCCCCCAATCTAATGCAAAGCAAGAAATTAAAAAATTTTGTTTAAAAGATAGATAAAATCAATAGCAAATCACTCTAAAAACAAAGCAACCCAAATCAAATTTCTCTTTTAACACAAACTATTCACTAGAAGAAAAAGAAGCTCTTCCACTAAATAATTCTAAAGAAAAGCAATGCTTTGTAACGGAAAGACACTCAAAGGAAGAGATCAAATCTTTCAAAAGCACACAAGATAAAACAAAGCAAAGAAGGCTAAAATCATGTTCAAATACTGACAAATAGACTATAATCGGACTATAAGCAAACCCAAAAATTCACCCCAAAATCAAATTTAAGATCTAGGCAAAGAGGAAAAATTTGACTATCACTCCAAAAAAATTCTACAGTAACCCTCGCAGGCTGCAGAAGAGCACAGTGACAATCAAGGATCGTCATAGGCAATGGGAAATACACAGTGCGATGTCGTCACTCTGGTTTTCACAAGCAGGGTGCGACAATCACTGAAAATAAGGGGAAAAATGAATAGAGGAAAGAGTTTCTCAACAAATTTTCAGGACTAGGGAGTCAATATGGATCACCCAATGAATCAAAGAATGAAATTAACCAAAACCAGGCAAGTTAAAAGAAAAAAAGAAGGCAAAATCCAAAAGAGGACGCTCCCCAGTATGGTCACCAATTTTTTTATCGAACAAATCATTAAGTGCAGACACAAACTAATCTCTCTAACTTCAACAAGAAGCTAGAACAAAACAGAGTAGAATACAAGTTTCTCCTTAGATTTCATTATAATATAAACTAGTTCAC
This sequence comes from Picea engelmannii, assembly GCA_009831015.1. Lineage (NCBI taxonomy): Eukaryota > Viridiplantae > Streptophyta > Pinopsida > Pinales > Pinaceae > Picea > Picea engelmannii. The sequence continues at coordinate 554,686 of ML777545.1, forward strand.
AAAGGGACAAATGACATACCATTTAAACGACGTTTGATCCTCGCTAGTATCACCCTTGCTCCATCTTTGGATTTGTGGGATGGTGAACCTGTTAAGAAGCACAAAACAACAAAGAGAGAGAACAACAATATATATATTCCAATGAAGTCTATGTATAAGATCAAGGAGATATACAATAAAAGTAGAGACACCTTTATAGAGAAGAAATGTATTACTGCATTATATTGAATGAAAGTGGAGAATACAACCCATGCCTTGATGTTGCAAGGTCCCTTCCAATGGCCCTTTGCTTCAACACACACACCTTTGCTCCAATGCTTTTGATGAAGAGAATTCACAACCTAACTTGGAAATCTAAAGCAAAGCAATCACAAGTACAATATTCAGCAGTATTCTTCATGTATAAGCCATCCTAGCCTTTCCCATGAGAGATCCCTCTTTATATAGGGTGAAAGAGGGATGGATGAGGATATTAGGATGATCCCCCTAAATCAGAGAAGCGAGTAATATCCAAACAGATTAGAGGCCACCTCATCTTCTAAAAGATTCCCTTCTAGAATTTTTGTGAATTTCACATTTTTCTCTTGTTTGAGTATCGGCGCACCCTATGCACAAGCATTATGTGGTGACATCGTAGTCCAGTTTTGGTGCATCATGTGATGATCAAGCATCGTCACACCCCAAGCATTTAGTAGGGTGCGACGATCTCTTTTGATATGGTTTTTAAGAATAGAAAGATGATTCACTTCTTCATGGAGAAAGTCTCATTTTAGTAACTTCGGGGAACGTAGAAGTGAGTTATGCACATATCGTCAATTGATCACAGGGGTGACCAAAATAATGTGTAACACCCATGTCTCAAAAATAATTTCCCATCCTCCCGCCAAACCTCCATAACCAAGAAATAATGCATCAATCCTATGTCCTTCATCTCAAACTCTAAAGCAATACCCCTCTTGTAATCATCTATGAGCTCCTCCCCTCCAGTTATAAACAAGTAATCGACACATAGGATAAGAATGAGAGTATCCTCTCCACAAACAATGTAATAGAGATTCAGATCTGCCTCAGTCTTCTCAAAGCCCATCTGAAGCAAGTAAGAGTCGATCTTGGAATACCAAGCTTATGGAGCTTTCTTTAGACCATATAGTTCCTTTTTGAAGAGGCACACGTGGGACTCTCTCCAAAACACCTCGAAACCATGTAGTTTCTCAATGTATACCTCCTCCTCTATAAGACCATTCAAAAATGTTGTCTTCACATCCATATGATGGATATTCCAACCCATCTATGCTTCAATGGACATAATAATCATGATGGAAGTATTTCTCACAACTGGTGTGAATGTCTCATCAAAGTCAATCCCCTCAACCTGAGAGAATCCTCTCACTAAAAATCAATCCTTTTGTTTCTCAATATTTCCATTTGCAGCATCCTTAATCGTGTACAACCACGTGGAAGTCGCCATTGACTTACCCTCTGGTATAGGCACCACCTCCCACACATCATTTTTCATAATGGAATCATACTCCTTCTGCATGGCATCTCTCCAGACTTGTTGGTCTGCATCCTGCTCAAAATTAGCAGGCTTGGAATCTATGATGATATTTACCATGGCCAAGTAGGAACCAAACCTCTTTGGTGCTCTGCTCTCTCTCATCAACCTCTGGGGCTCACCAACATAATCCTTGGCTTCCTTCAAGGTCTCCTGAAACCATCTCAGTTTCATCTTCCCAGAAGTAACCTTCTGTGGAGTAGTACCCTCATGCCCCTTAGTCTCATCCATATATCTCACCATAGATGTCTGAGATCCTGAAGCACGTGCACCCATAGTATGTGTACCATACACCTATGATCATGTAGTTGTACTGAGTGGACCAGACACCCATGAACTAGATGTAATATACACTTGATGTTATGTCCCCTATGATGTATCATCCTGCATCTATGGGACCTCCTCAACTTTATCTCTCAACTCACAAGATCTCTGAAAGGCTCTATCCTCCTTGAATCTAACATTTATCCTCAAAAAAACTATCCTTGGTGCTGGTATGTAGATATGATAGGCCTTTGAGACCCCGTTGTATCCCACTAGGATCCCCTTCTCTGTTGTGGGATCCAACATTTTCCTCTTCTTAGAAGGGACATGAGATAAGGTCAGACACCCAAATATGCAAAGGTGTCCAACATTTGGCCTCCTCCCAGTGAAGTCCTCCTCAAGACTCTTTCTCCCTAGAGCTCTATGTGGACTCCTATTCTACAGATACACTGCAGTATTGGAATCCTTATCCTATAATAAAAATGGGAACCCTTGATCATGCAACATAGATATCGTTGCACCAACAATATCATTGTTCTTCCTCTCAGCAATCCCATTCTATTGGGGGTTGTAAGGAATGGTCAATTGTATCATAATACCCTCCTGGTTGTAGAAGTCTCTGAACTCTCTAGAGGTATACACAACCCCATTGTCTGACCTGAAGACCTTGATATTTCTCCCTGTATGGTTCTCCACAAGAGCCTTAAACTCTTGTAACCTCTTGAAGACCTTACTCTTGGTCTTTAGGAAATAGATCCAAATCTTCCTGGAGTGGTCATCAATTAATTTCACATAGTACTCACATCCACCCAAGGAAATTAATGACATGGACCCACACACATCAGAGTGTACCAAATTAAGTATCCCAGTTGATCTACTGTCACTACTTAGAAAGGAAGTCTTGGTGTACTTCCCAAGAGCACACCCCCTACATACCTCCTAATGCTCAGTGTCAAACTACAAAAATCTTGTCACAATATCACTCAACACCCTTAGAGCTCCATGATGCAAGTGAACCATACTCTTATGCCAAATCTCACACAATTGATTTTTTGTGTTGCTACTAGCCAAAGCATGTAATGGCTAAAATACGAGTCCGTACAGTTTCCCATCATGAGTCCCAATCAATCTGGATGATGTGATACTAGACCCCTTAGGGTGAGTGAAGACCTCGTAAACTTAGAAAGACACCTCAAATCCACTATCCTGAATGGTGCAAACCGATATCAGGTTCTTCTTCAGCCCAGGGACATACAAGACATCCCTTGACACCATGGGTGGCCTCAACTCCCTCTTAAAGGAAATTGCGCCACACCCAGCCACCTTAACTATGGTGTTATTCCCAAGCACTATATCCAATTTGGTCCCAGTCTCTACAATATCAGTAAAGTGCTCTCTAACACCAAACATATGACTAGATTCTCCACTATCTGTGTACTATACATTGGATGGTGTCTCCCACTCAAACTGAAAGATGAACTCATCCTCCTCGGTTGATGTTGTTGTACCACCCTACTTCTTCTTCTTCCTATTGGTACATTTTCCAACATAGTGCCCCATCTTGTTACAAGCAAATCATTTAACTTTGCTCATATCCCTTTGTTGCTCACCTCCCTTTTGTTGCTACTTGGCCCCACCCTCAGGACCCTTATTGTTCTTCTTCTTTCCCTCTATAGAAAGAGAAATATCCTCACCATCATCCCCACTACGCTGCTAAATAGTATATCTTGAGCCAATCATGAGCTCCTCATGTATAAAGTCGTCCCATAGCCTATCCCAGCTAGGCATATGCTCTCTAGTTACAATGTCACGTACAAATCTCTCCCAAGGTTTGGAGAATCCATTTAAGGTTTTCCTCACCAACTCTGATGGATCCACTATCTCCCCCACAGCTGCCAACTCATCACAAATATGAGAAAAATTCATGAGGAATGAAGGGACCGAATCATTCTTAGTCATCTTAGTGCCCCTCAATTTCTCCTGGAGCACCATATTCTAGTTTTGGTTAGGGCTTTGGTAAAGGTTACACAAGTACTGCCACATCTGAAATGCAAATTCCTTACCAAAAACATGAGGAATAATATGGTATTTCACTGCATCTAGGATGGTCCTCTTGGCCTTGATGTTCATCTTCCTGAACTCTGCCAAGAACAATGCATCTATAGGAGGAACCACAAGACTTTCCACAATGTCCCATAGTTCACCCTCTTCCAAAATAAAAACTATCCTAGCCTTCCATGGAGAAAAATTGCCAGCCCTAGCTACCCTCTCCTCCACCCTCAACCCTCCAATTGACATGGTTTCCAACTGATGAAAAACAAATGACCAAAGAACTCTACTACCAAGGTAAGTTAAAAATTTTCCAATTGTCTACAAGTTATCAGCCCTCTCTTGTGCCCTTAGGCTCTGATACCATGAAGAAATTTGAGGCTCTTTAAGGTTGCTACACAGGTTTGTCTTTAACTCTATTTTGGGATTGTTTGATGGTCTCTTATATGTCTATTTTAGGATATATTTAAAGCTACATTCATGATTGATTCCTGCTCATTTAATTGTGTTGTTGCAAGGTTTATTTAGGAAGTTTTTTTGTCCACAGTTAGCTCTTTACCTAGCCATTAAAATAGTAAATTCACCTCTAGATATTTAACACTCTAAATGTTGATAATAAACGCAAGCATACCAAAAATTTATACTCATATGTTTTTTCTCAACATGAACCTAGAAAAAACCCCATGGGGAAAACTAGTGAAGATTAATTCATTTAGGAGATTTAAAGAAAAATTACAGTAGATATTCAGAGCTAAAACAACATCCAACTTATCTCAAGATGGAAGCCCAAAAATTCCCTTGAAGGTCAGGCCATTGTTCTCCTAGAAAAAATACACCCTTTCTTCCTCAATAGCAGTCCTATCCTTTTATCATTTAGCAGACATCCTCATGGGGAAAATCACACAACATCATACCTGTAGCTTTCTAGGAATCCACACCCTCTTTCTTCTATATCAAATGCACCCAACAAGTGCACCCTTTCTTCCTTCTCCTTACGCCCTTTGTTCTCCTCTTCTCACACTCTTCTCAAGTGAAAAATGAATGTCACTTTATCATTAATGAACTCATAAAGTCACTTTGACTTTATAACATAAAGTAAAGTGAGGGAGGGGACCACTTCCCAAGGTACAAAAACTCAACACTCGTATCCCTTCACCTAAGTGTCCCTTCACCTCTCTTCATACTCCCATCCCATACTTAGCCATTTTTCTTATTACTCTCATATTCCCTTAGTCATTTCTCTCATACTTAGTATAATATTCCTTTCTCTTCTTTTTTCATAGTTAACCATTTTTCCCTCTTCCACTCTACTCTCCATACTCCATATTCCACACTTGGCCATTTTTTCTCTCTTTTCATTCCTTACTCTCCTTTCCTTACTTAACCATTTCTATGTTCATATTCCCATTTTCTTTTATTTCCATTTTATTTTTATTTTCTTTTCCATTTTCACCACCATTATGTCATTTTTCATTTTCTTTTTCCCTTTCCCATTTTCTTCTTATTTTCCATTTTATTTTTCTATTTTCTTTTCTTATTTTCCTTTTTCCTTTTTATTTTTATTTCTTTTCCATATTCACGTTATTTCTATATTTCACATAACTCTTCCCCAACACTTAGTCATATTTCTTATGACTTTCCGCAGGTTACTTACCTCATTTCTGCGACCCTCACAATTCTCACTTGATTTCCACGACCCTCATTATGCACCCACACTTAGATATTTTACAACTCTTTCTACCATGTCTTGCTTCCATAACTCCGTGAGTCAGTGATTTGTGTGACTCTCCCATAAACTATACCCCGTGATCCACTTCACTCAACACTTAGAATTTTTACAACTCTTCTTACTAAGTCCACAACTCTTTTTACTACCTCTTACTCCTCCATTCGACCAATTCCTCATACTTAGTCAATTTCTCATAATTCACCACGCTCTGTGGTATTTTATAATTCCCTGATTTGTCCAATTGATCCATTATTATACTATAGTTTATAGTCTTAACACTTAGACATTTTCACAACTATTTTTACCGTGTATTACCTCCGCATTCACTTAACCTCATATTGTATTTTAATATTATTTCTCTTTTCCTAAGTTATTTCTGGGCACATCTCTAAGTGACATGTGGAAGGTGGTTCGGTGATGATTAGACATGATGTGTAATACATTCACATGTTGATTGGGCAATCACTGGGCAATGACTGGGCGACCAAAATATTACCAAGATATGAATTTTTCTAAGGCACAAAGAGATACACTAAGACCTCCATAAGTTCCTTTACTTCACATGAATTATATGGAAAGGAATTCTCCACCGCCACAATGCATGTGGGACTAAAAAGAGAAAAATAAAATCAAAGGCTAAGATTGATCCACGAGCTAGATCGACATTGTTGAGCAATGATCTTCCAGAGATTATAACTCATGATCCATACAATCATTTGAGGCAAGACATACCTTGTTGGAAAGGTAATTTGATAAGGAAGACAATGGGATAGGTTTCAGTGGCTAAATTTGGCCATAATTTTTCTAGAAATTAAAATATCATTCAGCTTTTTTTTCGTGACTTACTAGGAAATCTGTTTGGAACCTTAACTTCCTAAGGTTATAAGTTGAGATCCATAACTTCAAATTTCGCTCAATAAGACTCATTGGAAATCTGGGATAATGAAGAGTACTCCTAGAATGGTTTCTATGGCTGATAAGTCAACTATCGTGCTCAAAAATTAAAATACAATCCACTTTTTTTTAAGCAGCCAGCTTCAATTTTGTAAGTAAAATTTTATTAAATAACTTTTATTAAAGGATTGAGTGGGTCCCATTTGGAGGCATGAATTTCAATGACCTAAATTCATTAATGAGAATTTAATAAAACATTGATTCCAAGAAGAAGCATGTGGAATATTCTAGAAGAATAGAAACCCTAAGTAGTTCAAGAATCATTGGGAGCAGATTTAAAAAGAGCAGAGCACCATCAAAGAAAGGGTTAGAAGTTCAAATCATCAAAAAAGGTCAGGTCATCAAGATAGCATTGTTCATCCTTCAATACACAACCAAATTTTCATCTACAAATAACTATCTCCATTTTTCTTTCTTCTTCTTCTTCTACACAATTTCTCTCAAATATTTTTGTTTGTATATCAGAGATCAAACATAAGGATGAGTTTTTGAGTGTTATTTATTTTTATTCTTCCAAGTTTCTTCCTAAAAATATCAATAGGAGTATTTTGCATCCATACATATATGAATAAATATGTAATCCAGGATTGTCTAAACGATCCAAGTAGATTTAGTCCTTGCATTTGGAGAGCTTTATTTCTAAGCATTAGTCAATTGGTTTATTGAAATAGTGTGTAATATATTTATGTATTAAACTCCACAAAGAACTTCTTTGAGGTATAAGTTTAATTAATTCTCAGACTTTGGGATTTATGAGTGTGATATTTTTGGAGTATGCCCATCAAATGATTTTCAGTTTTGAATGTAATACTCATTTAAAGTTCTCTAAAGTGATGAACACCATTTCATTGTTCTTCTTGTGAGAAAATATGGATGCATCTTCAACTTGCATGTGTTTCAAAGGGATGTTATAATGATGTTGAGAAAATATTTATTTTGATATTGAAGCCTTTCATTATATTTTTATTGTAAAGAAACTACTTGGTCTATTTCCAAACAAATGTTGCACTTAAGGAGAAATCTGGTTATCAAGAACCATTTTACATATAAAATAAAGCAACAAAGACTTAGGGTTTGTTGTTTAGAATTCTCCCATTTGACAGCCCAATCCAATAACATCAAGCTACATCTTTTAAACAATAACAGAGCAGTACCACCTCTATAAAGATGCAGGGGGGTATTTATATCCTCATGAGGTTGTTGTTTGGATCTTGACCAATCTGAACATCAACAACTTTCAAAATATCTCAACGAATCCTGGTTTTCCTCCCAAATTATATTATTTCCAAATCTGCAAAAGAGTCGAGAATCTTGAGGCATGTCGATATTATTCAAAATGTTCCCTGGGGTTTTTTTTATAGCACGTGTCAAGGGCCATATCATGTGTGTGGTGTCAAGTTCCATCTTCATTTATCAAATTCCCATTTTATAATAGGTAAAATATAATTGGGTGAAGGAAATAATAATAAGGAAGAATTTATGGCTTTATTTGATTTGCTCAAGTGTGATTCATATAAGAAAATTTTGGAGTTGTAGTTTTTGGGGGATTCAAAACTCACTATAGATTGGATGATGGGGAGATCTACTGTTGAAAACATCAATCTACAGGTCTTGGGATAGAAGTTAAAGATCATCTCCACAACTTTTGCCTCTATTTACTTCCAACACATATTCTGTGAAATGAATATTGTAGGTGACAAGATTTCCAAAGAAACTCTCAACTTGCCAGAGTTTCACATGATCCTTAAGGAAGTTGAGGATGGTGAGGTTGTCTCCATTCAATAATTTATAGTTCACTGAGTTCTTGGATTCTGAAATTTTCTTGTTTTTTAGAAGAGTAGTTGTTCTTAGATGCATGACCATGTTCTTGTTACTATATTTAATATTCTATATATAAAACTTTTTGGTTTCTACACCTTGGATGCCTATGGATTGTAACTCTTTCTTTCTAAGAAATAGAATTTACGATATTTTTTAGGGAAAAAAATGTGTCTGTGTTTGTGTGTGTGTGTTTGTGTATCCACACACACACACACACACACACACACACACACACACACACACACACACACACACACATATATATATATATATATTTGTGAAATACAAATCTCAAGGAGACCCATCAAGCACTTCCTAAGGTTAATACAACAATATACTTGCTAATATCTCAACAGGTCACTTGTGAGAATTGATCATGGGTGGGGAGGATAATGCTTTTTCACGCAACCACAGAGGTTAAACCCAATTGACACAATTTATATCTATATCCAAACACACTCAAACGCACACACATGTATACATACATATGTGTGTGTAGATGTAGATGTATATGTATATGTGTGTGTCAACATACATACATACATGCATACATATATACATACATATACATATACATATGTATGTGTGTGTGGTGTGTGTGTACACACACACACACACACACACACACACACACACACACACACACACACACTTCACTTATATGTGATAAATGAAGTAGGAAAATGGTAGGTAATAAATTCCCACAGAAACTTCCAAACTAGAACGAATTGAAATTGTTTTTGCATGTATACATTATCTTTAAATCTTTATGCCTACTTGAGAATGGACTAGGTAATTTTTAAACTAGCTCAGAATACTAGAAAAAAAATTATAAATAAATAAAGGTTGGATTGCTCAAACACAAACATTTTTTTTCCTCAATGTGATATAAGCAAATGAAACAATCGCGGTTTACAAGAAGAAGACAAACAGAAAAATGAGACGGGAATAACATAAACTTTGCATGAATTTTTCATTATTGTTCAAATGGGTTTGAAAAAGAGTGTATATTCAACATTCCACTTATATTGATCAATATAGAAAAAGAAAAATAACACAAATCTTGGATAGTTCTTTGTGAGGATTTTAAAAATAATAATCCCAACTAATAGTTGTCCAAAGTATCACATCTATGTGTGCATTGTATGTACACACACACACACACACATTCCAGATAACACATCTTAGGGAAAACCCTGAGGCACTTCCCCTCATTTAGAGGATTGTACACATGATAAACCCTAAATTCTTCAAGGCACAACCCCAGGTCAACAACATGGCTCAAAGCCATTACAACAATATGCTCATTAAGAGCTCAATGTGTCACTTGTGGGAATAAAACATGGGTGGGGATTATAACACTTCTCCTCTCAACCACTCGAACTAAACTCAATTAACAAACACACACGCATGTATACATATATATATTTGTAGATGTATATATATGTTTGTGTGTGTGTGTGATGATGATTAACATCCATTGAGACCAAAATTGGTCTATCGGAAGTGTGTACACACACACACACATAAAAAATGTATCTATATGTGTGTATACATATTTATATATGTGTCTTCATACATCTATCAAGTGGGTCTAGCTCGAGTGGTTGTGAGAAAAATTATTATCCTCCCCACTTGGATTCATATCCCACGTTGTACCATAATGCTCTCCATGAGTCATATGTTGAATATCATGATCATCATGAGATTGTTGAAAAAGCCTCAAGCTTCTGCGAATTTCAGTTTACACTAGGTACCATCCTCGAAATGAGGGGAAGTGTTCGACAAGTTTCCTCTAGATATATATTTTGAGTAAAAAAAAAAAGTGCGTACACACACATACATATACATATTTACACACACACACACACATACATAGCCTGATGGGTTAGCTCAAGTGGTTGAGAGTTGGAAATAGCAAGCAAGAAGTCTTGGGGTCAAGTCCCTAGGCTAACTGCCCTTGCATATATGGACCTCACTTGTTGTCCTTGTTGAGTCAGTGTACAATAGTCCCCATGGTTTGCTTTACACTGGGTACCATCCTCGAAAAGAGGGGAAGTGCCCAAGCATTTCTCAAGAGATGCATTTTTGAAGGAAAAAAAAAAGGCATACATACATAACATAGTTACCAGCTTAATGAGAAATGTAACCTCAAAATGAGAATGCTAGCTCTAAATACCCATATTTTTGGGTCAAAAATACCAAAATCAACCCCTAAATCAAAAAGTAGTGCTCTGAGAATCACCCCTTTTTTTTTAGTTAGAATTAGAACATTTTTCCATCATGGCCATAAATCCCATAAAAGTTACAAACAAAGACCTTAAAATGGACCCTTAAAAACAAAAAGTGGTACTCCTAGCATCACTCCTTTTTTTTCGGCTTGAAAATTAAAAATTGGTTGAAATCATGGTCTCAACAACCAGTGTTGTTTGGAACAAAAAACTTAAAATTGATTCTTGAAACAAAAAGTGGTGCTAGTAGTACCACCCCCTTTTCTTCGGGGTTACCATTACAAGATGTTAGCAATCGTTCCATTGATAATTGGTATCGTTGCAAACCAAAAACACGAAATAAATCTCTGAATCAAAATGTGGTCCTACAAGTAGCACATTTTTACTTTTTCCGGGCTTGAAATTGTAGAGGTTTTGAGACCATGGCCTAAACAATCAACATTGTTGCAAACAAAAACATAGAAAATGAAATAATAATAATAATAATAGAAAGAAAGAAAAAATATAGAGGGAAAAGCCCTAAAACAATGAGAAAAAACATATTTAAAAAAAAAAAAAAAGGAATCTAAACCCAAATTTAGAAAAAAAAAATGGTGGAAAAAAAAATAAAAAATGATATATTTAATTTTTTTTAAAGGAAAGTGTAATTTTTAAAACTATAAAAAAAATCATTTTTTTCTTACTGGGGAAATCGACAACTAGTCGGGCACGTATTCGCGTGACACGTGGTCACGTTATACGAGTGCTACCACTATAACCCCAGACATGCCAACACGGCCCCTCGCGCGACACACAAGGCTAGTCGAGGGTTTCGAACCGGTGACTTCACATAATGGAGTGCCTTAACAGTACACTCCATCACCGACTGTTCTACACCCCAGAGGCTTACAAAATTTGGAGGACATGGGGATGGGTTGTCATCCACTTATGTTTGCACGACTCATGATATTATTTAATATAATATCTATGGGTGCAACCACACGTTCGACCACTACCTCAAGGTGCCCCCATGGCTCCAAGATAGGCCCTCACAGGAATTGAACCTTGCCCAATGGTGAAAAACTCCTCGCTTTTAATCATTGGATCCAACCCCTTTAGCCAAAAAATCTAAATGAATAAATATTACAAACAAATTAATAAAACAAATTTTAAAACAAATAAAGTTTAAATTATAAAAAATGGAGTCCCTGAGGTGTAGAACAATTGGTGATGGAGGTAATGTTAAGGCACTCTGTGATGTTAAGTCACCGGTTCGAAACCTGCGAGGACAAAAAATCCAGTCATGTTAAGGGTTTGTGTGACTCAGGTCGGGTGCGATCCCCAGGTGATTTTGACGGCTTAGATGCCCCTGAGTAATGATTTCTCAAGCCACGGGCTAGTCCCGCAGGTCACAGACAAACTAGCAAACAAAAAAAATTATAAAAAATAGCGAATTCAAAAAAAACACAAGAAATAAAAAAAAAATGAAAAACATTAAAAAATGAAATTTTAAATATAAAAATTTTAAACAAAATTAAAAACTAACAACAAAAAATAGGGAAGTGGTTGGGGGGACGGGGGGGGGATTCCCAAAATTTCCCCTCGCACCACATATCATGTTGCCTGCCCACGACCACCCAGTAGCGTACCCTTCCCCACCAAAGCCCCTCCCCTCCTCCCTTGCATCCCCCAACCCTCCCCCCCTTCGACCCATCCACTCCACTCTCCTTCTCTCTTGTGCAACAACCTGCTCATCTTGTGGAGAGATGCGCAAACTACTACATTGGATCAGAGGAGAGTGCAATGGAGGGTAGGGGGTGGGTGGGTGGAGGGGGGGCTATGGGTGGAGGGGGCGTTATGGGTGGAGGGGGGACTAGAGCAAGGTAGGGCGCGTTGCTAGGAGGGCATGGTTGAGAAATGGGGTATGTGGTGTGGGGTATGATTCCAAGAATAGATTCCCTTCCCCCCCTCGCCCCCCC
>ML777545.1:567294-577916 GCA_009831015.1 Picea engelmannii
AAATTCATGTTTTTCAATTTTAATATATTTTTTGAGATTATGTTAAAAGTTCCCCATATGGGGTGCTTGTCATATATCATGACCAAGTGGTTGTGGACTCTCAACATGTCGCCTCACAAATCAACCTGGAGGATTTGAACAATCTAGAGGGTGTCCTTTCCAGGCTGGATGGAACAGGGAGCAATTATGGCAAGATGTGGGAAAATGGGAACTTGGTTGATCCTCTGCACTCACACGAACTTAATTTGGTTTCCTTTGTATGCTTGCTTTGTTCAGATCAGGTAATCAAAATGGTATTGGGGAACTTCCTAAGGATGGTGAGTATGATCTCAAGCATGAAGGAGGGTCGATGGCCACAACTTCAAATCATTTAACCACTTCTGAGCAGAATGATTAAGGAAGTAGTTGATGATTGCCCATTCAATTTCATTCAGAATTTAAGTATGTTAATTAAGGATTGCGATGGAAATTCTTACAGTTTTTTTATGCTCTAGTATATAGGTTGTTACCTCTCTTTTCTTGATGGTTCAATAGCCTTAGTTCTCTCTCTCTCTCTCGTTGGTCTAGACATGACTCCCATAGGCCGAAAACCTCGTTCTTCCTGTATGTATCCTTCTCTTGTTGTGAAAGCGTCCATTGATGTTGCGAAATTTTTTTAGGACTTTGTCCTGAAGGAAGACAAATCTAAAATGTCTGAGCTTGAAGCTGAGGTTTGATTAATCAGAGAGTTTAAAGAAGATGATGAAGTTGAGTTTTAGGTGGGGGGTTTTTCCCAATCTGGGGTGTACTAGGACCAGAAAATCGAAGTCCTACTACACTCTGGAACTCTATTGGCACACCAAAACCATGGTGGCCATGGGTATGTTACCCAATGAGAAAGACTTTCGCCAGCTAAAAAGCAGATTGGAAGCCTTGGAGATCCATAACTCCTACCTACTTGAGGTGATTACATGGCGAACTAAACACCAAGGTGGTACTTTTTTCCCCCCGACAGCATACCATGTGGGTCTTGAAATTTCTTATGTAATTGCTCGACGAGGAACCATAGGTCGCACCTACTCCAAGGTTCAGCATGATCAGTGATTTATGCTTCTTAGTTTATAGTATTTTACTATGTTTCCTAGTTTTTAAAGCTACTATGAATAGTCTTGATACAAAAGGACCTGATAGGAACTATGGATTTAAAATTTTAACTCAGTTTCTCCATAAAAAATTCTAGTTTCCCCATACCTATAGTGGTGGTGATATTGGAATATTACAAGGTGACAAGAGTGGGCATTAATGTCGACTCAATCCCTCGAACGCAATAAAATCCACGACCTGATTTGGGAAATTAAATGCATAGTTGGAAAGTTGGTAATGGAATAGTAAATCAATTTAGGAAAGTAATGAGCAGGAGAGCGGTGAATCGGAAAAGGGACAGACAATTGTTAATATTTAAGTGACTACGACAAGAAGAAACATAATGATGGGTAAAAATGTACTAACGGCTTTTAACGAACCACGTGATGACACAAGGGCATAAAATTCAAATTTCAATAGCATTAAGTATGAGATTATGTGACTGCGACCTCACCAACCACAAAGTGAATATTCGTGCTAGATGACTTGGACAAGACAACGAAGCACTAAGACATGTAAACAAAGAACAAGTCACTGTTTATTGACAGAAAATAAGCAAGATATACAAATGGAAATCGTACTTACTTACACACTCCTAGAACCAGGAGCGTAGCGAAACTGTAATTATATAGCAGACAAGTAGGCCTTCAGGCGTGCACCATTCACCTAGCTAGGTTGAAGTTGTTATCGGACAAATCGGTAAGTGTGGACACAAACTAATCTCCCTAACTTCCACAGGAATCTCGAACAAAACAAGACAAAATACAAACTTCACCTTAGACTTCATTGTCATATAAACTAGTTCAGAGAGGGACAAATGACATACCTTTTAAATGACGCTTGATCCTCGCTAGTGTTGTCCTTGTCGCTCCATATTTGGATTTCTGGGATGGTGAACCTGTTTAAGAAGCACAAACTAACAAAGAGAGAGAACAAAGATATATACATTCCAATGAATTATATGTATAAGATCAAGGAGTTATACAATAAAAGTCAAGACACCTTTATAGGGAAGAAATGTATTGTTGCATTATATTAAATGGAAAGAGGAGAATACAACCCATGCCTTGATGTTGCAAGGTCCCTTTCAATGGCTCTTTGCTCCAACACACACACCTTTAATCCAATGCCTTTGATGAAGAAGATCCACAATCTGACTTAGAGAGCTAAAGCAAAGTTATCTCAAGTATAATCTATAGCAAAACTCTTCATGCATAAGCAAGCCTTTTGCAAAACTCTTCTTGGTAGCTTGTGCAATGAATTGACTTGGGGTGAGAATCTCAGCTGGCACAACTGCTTCTCAGACATATACTAGTTGAAATGGGGTAAACTTGTTCTATCGCTTTGTGGTAGTTTGATATGCCCATAACACACCTGGAACCTGCTCATCCCAGTCATCCTGATTTGTGCAACAAACCTTAGTCGGCCCCATCTCCAATATTTTATAAAATGCTTCCATTGTTTCGTTATCCTACGGATGGTAGGTACTACTCTAGTAAGGGTCGTTATAGTTTCACTAAGAAAGTGGACTCCTTGGTCATTGGTTAAGCTTCGACGACAATCAAACCTGGTAATAACATTCTCAAAAAGAAACAGTGATGTGATGGTCGTAGAACAATCCTGAACGACCTATGCTTCAACCCAATGAGTCGGGTGGTAAGTTGTGGTAATTATGTATCTGTACTTTGAATTCTTAGTTGGAGGGTTTATCAGATCGATGAAATCAACAACCCATTTTTCAGAAGCTTCTAGTGCATGAATAGGGTGCAAAGGAAACTCATCGCAGTGTGATAGTTTTCCCACTCTCTGACATACATCGCAGGCCCGAGCATATTCCATAGCATCTTTAAACATTGTAGGCCACCATAGTCCTACCTGTAATATCTTTCTAGTGGTTTCCTTTCCACCAATGTGTCCTCCCACAACTCTACTATGAAATTCCCATAGAATATCAGGTCTTTCATGGTCTAACACACAGTGCCGCAAGATATTATCCAATCCCAATTTGTAGAGTTGTCCTGCGATCAGTTGATAGTCTGATGTATGAACCACGAGGTGCTTCTTTTGGGTCATAGAATATCATCCCGACATAGTACCGGTAGTCAGGAATAGGGACATATCTGACAAATAATTAGGAATGGCCTCAATACAAAACAGAACTGCATCTGGGAGTTGGTCCTCTAGAGGTCCACCACTTTCTTCGAACTCTAGGTGAGATAAGTGATCTGGCCCGACATTTAACTTGTCAAGATTAACAATAACCTCAAAAGAGAACTTCTGAAACAATAGCAACCACCTGCAAATGCGACCTTCTAGCACAGGTTTTTTAACCAAATACTTCAAAGCGGAATGGTTAGTAAAAAACTTAAAACGAATTCCAAGCAAATAATGCCTAAACTTTTGTAAAGAATACACCATAGCCAAACCTTCCCTTTTGGTTGTGGTGTAGTTGTGTTCAGCTTGGGAAAGTTTAGACTAGCTAAGTATATAGGATGGTCCAAGTTTTCTTCCTCTGGTTGTGCAAGAATAGCGTCGAGTGCAACTGCAGAGGCATTGATATGTACATGAAATTCAAATTTCCAGTTACGATAAGTCAAAATGGGTGTGTAGTGCTCAACTTCTCTTTTAGCAGGTCAAATGTTGTATCACGGTTCTTATTCCAACGAAATTCCTCATATTTATTTACTAGTTGTTCCAATGGTGTGGTTATACTTGCGTAAACCCTAATAAATTGGCAGTAATATCCTGTATGTCCCAAGGTCTTTCGCAACTGCTTGATAGAGATAGAGGGAGGTGTATTAATAATAAGTACAATTTTCGTAGGATATACTAGCACTCCTTCCATACAAACAATATGACCTAGAAGATTCCCAAATGGGACACAAAAAATACACTTTCTCAAATTAAGGAAAATATGTAGTTGTTTACAACGATCCAACATTAATCGTAATATACCAATATTCTCTTCAAGTAAGATGTAGATAGTCCAATCATCCAGGTATACCTCAAGAAACTTGTGAATGAAATCATGAAACGTTGCAATGAGTATCCAAAAAAACATTGTTGGGGCATTCTTAAGCCCAAAAGGCATAACATTATATGCAAATGATCCCCACTGAGTAGTAAAAGTAGTCATATTCTTGTCTTATTTGGAGATTCGAACCTGGTGATATCCAGAGAACCCATCTGTAAAGGAATATGCATCATTTCTCGCTACTTGATCTAGTACCTCACCACTAAAGGGGGTGGGAAAGGGGTCATGTACACAAGTGTCGTTCAAGCTTCAGTAATCCACATAAACTTGTATATCATTTGTACCTTTCTTGGTTTGTATCACGATAGGACAGATCCATTCAGCCTTATCGACAGAGAAAATCAGCCCAACTATAAGCTTTTGTTAATTTCCTGCTTCAATTTCTCTTTAACTCGGGAATTAAGTCAATAGGGCCTATGCTTGATTGGTCTTGATTCAAGCTTTAACTTTATCCTCATCTCCCTTAAATATCCCTTAATACCTTTTAATTCTAAAACATTTGTAGGAAATAGATCCTCATATTCCTACAATAAAGATTGTATCTCTATCACGGTTTGTTCATCCCAATAGTATACAATGGATGTTAGCTTAGGATTCTCATCAGTTCCTATATTGAATTTTCGACAAACAGGGGTTTGGTGTAGGAACTTTGGACATCATTTGAGATAGTATTTTTAACCCCCTTAGACCCATCAGAGTCCTGAAATGTCAGATGTCTAAGGTCCTCAAGGTCATCAGGATCTTTTGGGTCTTTATCAATAGTAAGACAGACCACATGTAGTCAAGCATAGGATGGGTAAAGATTATTATGAATGAGGTACTCGTGTTCAAAATAAATAGTAGGAGAATGTATAGTCTTAACTTCATCAACAAAAAGTATTTTCTTAATATGTTGCAAAGCTATAGTGATTTCAAGGGACTTACCTAAGAGTAAGAAGTCTTGAAAAAATTGTCGTTGAAGGATTTTCCAGCAACCAGTTTTGCATCGAGCTTCCTTATGTATATATCAAGCAGCTGGAATTTGTCCCAAGGAATGAATAAATCGATGCACCCACAATTCGGAAGGTAATTGCACAACTTCCCATACATGAATACAGTGCGCAACATGCTCCCTCGGATCTGAGAGCCCATCATATAATTCCAAAACTGACTGTTCTAGATTCACCGAAGCAAGTTGTAATGGGGTAATAAAGTAATGTTGGATGGAATGATTTGCTTTGTCCCAGGAAGATAAAGTATCCTTGTGGGTGGCCCATCATCTAGTGGGAGAGGATCTTAACGCAACATCTATTATAGGAATTATTTTCTCTAGCGTGACTTTATCCTCTAACTCAACAAGAAAGCTACATAAATATGAAGTGCCATCATACACATGGTAATCTCTAACCTATGACCCAATCCACCTGTAAGCTCTAATAGTTGTGCAACGTAGTGAAAAGTTCTCATATCTTCCCTATCACAAGTTTTCAAACGCTACCTCTAAATCTTCTCCTACAGATTGAATACTCTGCCAACTTACCAAGCCATCTGCATTTGGGTTAATATAGTCTGCTTGTTTTCCTACAGTCAGAGTATAGAGATGATCCAGGGAATCCTCTTCCATATTCCCCTCTATCAAATCCGTATAGCGGGAACCTTGGTACAAATCTAGTGGTTGGGTTACTTTCATACCTTATGCTTCAAAGTTCATGATTTACTTCTTAAGATCGATAACAAGAAAATTCACATAAGCCCAATCAATGCCCAGTAAAGTTGGGTATGGCTCCTTCTCCCCCATTATTTCTATAACCTCAAAGTCGACAATTGTCTTGACTCCATCTAATTCCATTTCAACATTATGCATCCTCCCAACATGATAGATACAATATTGATTGGCCATCTACAACTGAATGGGCGAATAGACGAGCTTGTGCTTACCCATGGATTCCCAGGATTTCTTCGGTAATATGTTGACGTCAGACCCTAGATCTAGCATAACATCATTAATTTCATAGTCGGCGATGTGAGTAGTTATTCTAAATTCCCATCCGGATATTTTCTTCCTTCTTTGTTTTCTACCTGTATGTCTTTCAGGAAGATGAGCAACAATCAACTCTTCTAGGTTCGTTTCAATCTCTAAAATCCCCTTGAGCTTGTTCTGCAACTCCTTGGTGAGTTGTTCGTCATCCAAAACATCATAAAGTAAGTGGAACCAGAATTCAACAATTATTTTGGGTCTCACTAGACGATCCTTCTGAGCCACACAATTTTCCCCAAGATTAGAGTGAGTCTCACAGCTTGAATCTGCAGGTATCACTATTGCAGGATTAGAAACCCATAGAAATATCTCAATAGTGTCCTTACAGAACTATTTTTGCAGAAGGGGGTCATATGTAACATCTTCCAGTACTACCTTGTGGATATTTCTTTGAGTTGATTTATAAACATCAGCATCAGTCCTTGTTCCACCTCCAGTAATAATATTAATATTGGGCATTTTTTCTTCAATGCTCTGAGTTTATAAAATTGCACCTCAATATCTTGCGCGATCCTTCCACTTTGCAATCAATTCATGGAAATCCTCGATGGCATGGGTGTTGTTTCTACAGTGGGCACACCAATGTTGTCTTGGAAGTGGAAAATCTCTAGCGAGATGACATTACTCATCAAAATTATAACATCGCACTAGCCCTCTTCCGGCAATTCTTCCACCTTTGAAACCCCCACCACCCCAATTTCCTCCTCGAAATCCTTGAGGAGCTTCATCAACCCTGAATGTAGACCGATCTAGTCTATCTGCAAGAGCATCAGAAGCATGACATTGTTTGGTGGTGTGAGTAGGGAACCCATAGAACTCATAGTAGACTGTGTTCGAGACAAGTGTGTATTTTTGTAGGATTGGAAAATGTTGAGGGGGATCCCATGGATTCAACAGATTTCGCAGTAGTCATTATTCTGATTACCCTGATGGTTTGGGAAGGTGTGGTACTACACAAGGCCATGGAATGGTGTTGTAGTTGCAACTTGCGCAACTCCTCCATATGGTCCTATTGGTGGGGGTGCCATCGGTTGCGTAGGGGATCCTGTACCCCTCATTCTAGGACATTATGTCATTGTATGCCCCTCAGTGTAATAACCAGTACACCAGACTTGGGGGTGGGTTGCTCTAGGAATGATCAATTCTTGAATTGTATTAGTCAAGGAAAAAATATGGCCTTGCAGTTGTGTAAGATTATAGTCATTGTGTGGTCTTATTACCCACAAGCTGCCAGGATATCCTATTATCACCTCAATTTTCATGGCATGTTCTAGGGATTCCCGCAATGTAGTTATCCCTTGTTGGGTTAATGGAATCTGAGTTAATCGTAAAATTCCCTGAAAGAACCATTCCCGTTGGTGGTCTTCGTGAATGGTGTTGGCCAATTTCCCTATCCCATCTTTGAATCTTTGGTTATACTCCCCAGCAAACTCCCCATCTCTCTGTTTTATTTCCCGCAATTCAGAAAGATCTTGTTGCTAGGATTGCGGTAGTTTAAATTAAAATATAAATTTTTGTTTGACTTGCGATAAAGGAAATGGTTTCCCCTGGGGATTCCCTGGTTCGATGGATTTCATGTACCATTTTACTACCCAACCCCTTAATGTGGTATGGAACTCAACTATTTTATTATCATCCAAAGTTCCATGAGACTGTCAGATGGCCTCGCAAAGGAACCAATGTTGTTCAACATCCTCATCCCCTTTACCCCAAAATTATGGGTAGCGGGTGAGGGATCCAGTGTGTTGCTTCACCATGGGAGGACTTGGAGAGCCTATCAATACAAATCCTAAAAGTCTTGGTTGTGATAACACTAAAGAAATTTCCAATCTACTATTGTTGCTGCCACTCTAACTGGTTGAACTAGAATGAGGAGAAATAACATAAATTATGGGAGAGTTTATTGTAAAATTTACTGGATTGGAAGATTGCACTGAGGGACTGGGAAATCCAAGGTTGTTTCCTGGGTCTTCAAGATGGGATTCTTTAACTTAGATCAATTTAGAAAATTCATGTTGGAGTTTAATTTTAAAGCATTTTAGTTTATCTTTGGCAATGTGCTTTTCTGGTTTTGGAGAAGGTGTTTTTGATGTTTCTAGAGGGAATCCCAAATTTGTAACTTGAAGACACCAAAATGCAAGCATAAAAGAGGGGAGAAGGAAGGAAGATAGAAGGATCAGTGCATCTTCCATTGGAGTCCTTCTACCATCCATCCTCTCTTTATTCTTCATCTCATGTATTGAATTATTAAAATACAATCTAGGGTTTTCATAAATCGAACCTTCTGTACATTTCTACTACAGATTGTATCTCAGGAATAGAAGTTTGAGCAGTAATTCTTGTCAATCCACTTTATCTCTTTAATTAGGAGAAATTTTGATCTGAAATATTTCAGACCATGTACTTTCGAACAACTCTAAAAATTGGAGTTGATCTTATTTCATTAGCTATTGTAAAATCTTTGATTGGAAATTGAAGGAGTTGATCTTATTTCATCGGCTACTGTAAAATATTTGATTGTCATGAGAATTCTTTCAACACAAATTGCTCTCACTAGTCTTAGTATTCAACTCTTGATATTAATATACACTTCATCTACGCTAGTTGTTTGGTGGCATAATTGGACTTCCCACTAGGTAATTAGTGTTTCTCTCTATTTGATCTATCATATGTGTGTCCCCACCCATTGGATTAAAGCATAGGTCACATGAAAAATTAGAACTTAAAGTTACGAATTTGAAGAAGCTTGTTTAATGATTTGAGAAACCTAATAATTGCATATCAGAAGAGTTTAGATTTGTAGATTAGCTATGTTAAATAGATCTACAATCATTGACCTTAAGTATGAAGTATCCAATTGTAGATTTGAGACATTTGTATGCGGTTTTGAAGAATATGAGAATTGCTAGGAATACCCCCCTTCAATCAGCAAAGCACTAATTCAAAAGTGAGAGAATATTTGCCAGTGACAAAAGCATTGATCTTAGATTGTCCTTTTGAAGTCCCCCTTTCCTTAAAGAAGAACTTTGGGAGATAACAAGAATGTTGCAGATAAGGCATTGGCTCACCTTATTATATAAACTATATCCTAGTGCTTTCATAATTATTACACACAAGGTCAGTGCCAAGGGACAACCCTGTCGAATGAATTGAAACATGTCAATCCCTTCATATTTACATATGTCAATGAAAATACAACCAGAAGCTTTATCAAAACAAGTTTTAACAACACTAAAAAAAAAGGAGCCAAAACCCAATGCTTTCGACATGGCCTAGATAAAATCCCACACTCTACTTGATCATGAGCCTTTAAAATCATTTTTGATGAATAAAGCATCCAAACCATAGTAACAAAACTTGGTGGATAGACTCAAGAACCACCAAATCTACTCAACCCAAAACCCTAGACAGATCGATTTGACCTATAGCTAGTGGGTCTAACCGAACATGATTTGACCCACGCAAAGGCACCAAACTCACCTAAAACCCGCCAAGTCAAACCAAGACTCATCGAGTCAACACAAAACTTGCCAAGTTGTAGAAATACTGGAGTCAGCAAGTCGACTTGTCTATAAAATCATATTTTTGGCTTCTCATTTCTCCTTAAGTTTTCTGAGAAGGGTTTCTAACCAAGGTTTGGAACTTTTTCACAATGATTAGGGTGTCTTGGACACTTGCACAATGAATAAGGTTTTGACTGACATCTAAGGTTTTGACATGCATCTAGGGCTTCAACTTTTGAGTTGTTTGGTGCTTTTCTACAAAGGATTCAAGATAGATTCGAATTCCAAACATCATTGGTAAGTGGGCAACCCTTTCTTTCTAGGGCATGGTTTGTATTTCTAAGGTTTGTACTTCTAGGTAGGTTGTCATTGATGTCAACCCTTGAAGAAAGCCTAGTGGCACAAGTGTTTGGGTAATGGACCAAAGTTTGTTTAATGTAAACATGACTCATCATTGTCTTGTCATGGTTGATAATAAGTACAAATGGATGAACTCCAAAGTGGTCCCCTTATGGTGAAATCCCTCACGGGAAGACACTTTGTGAATTGAGTTATCCTAAGAAGTATGGTTAGAGAACCCATGCTTAATTGTGGAATAATGAGATGAAGGTCAGTGAATTTTTCAGTGAAACTATCCTAGATGGATAGTGCTTGTCATTCCATTTCTGGTGGTATGTGGAACGTCACATAACTCCTCATGGTTAGAGAGTTATGGCCATGAAAAGTTGGAGACCCCAGGTTTGGGTAATGGACCCAAGTTTGTTTGATGGATAAAAATATGAGTTGTGATATATTTTCAGATAATACTATTCTATATGGATAGTACATGTCATGCCATTTATGGTGGTATGTGGAATGTCACATAACTCCTCATGGTTTGAGATTTATGGCCTTACTGATCCGGATTTATGTAGGAACACAATGAAATACAGAAATACACATAAAC
>ML777545.1:592270-622682 GCA_009831015.1 Picea engelmannii
AATAATAATAATTCTACATTGATATAACATTTGAAGAAAAAGGATTATAATTACGTTATTACTAATTCACCCTCCCTTTCAGTAATCCAACAAGGGTTTCACCAGGAAACCAATATATTATCACGTCCGTTCATATAGGGGGTGAAAAAATCAATCAAAAGACAAAGCAATATATTGGCAAATATTAAGGGGTGGGGGAGTTTTTTTAGTACTATAGACCAATATAGGTATTTTGGGGGTGAGAGGGGGTTAATTTGGGGCATGTTGGGGGGGCACGTATGCACTCAAGAGAGGTGAAAAATATGAGTATGTTTTCAAAACCCTATCCTGAGCCCTCGATATCAGTTTTCTTGGTCGGTCGTCAATGCATTCTTCGTGATATTACCTAGCCTAAGCCCCCGACATTAGTTTGCTTCATCAGTCATGTGAATTCATCTTGATGTTCCTCCTGTTACTATGTTTGAAGATTTGGTAAGCTTGTAACCTAAGTTAAAACATATATGGACTCTCCACAATTTTTCCTCATTCTATTTTTCTTTGATGGTATTTTTTTAACTGATCACGGGAATGTCTGGATTTCTAAATATGGATGGATGTTTGTATAAGAAGACTTTACTCTTCTAATTTTAACCAATGACTGAAATATTTTGATTTCTATGTTCATATTGTTGGAATAATCGACCCAATCCTTGATGAATTCCTTTCCTTTCTTGTTAATCCTATCTGGGGTCCAACCTATAATGTATGTTTTGACGGAAAGAAAAAAAAAAAATATTTGTTCTAAACCTTATAAAAATTCACAAACTCTTATTCTCTTGGGTGTGGAGAGTACTAAAACTATATAGGGTGCTCTTCCTGTGATCCATGCTTAGTATTTGGGAAACTAGGGTAATCGTTCTAGAAACAAAGTGTTATAATTACGTTAGTCATAGCATGGAAATGTTGGGATTCTCTAAATTTTCTTAACTGGAGATTATTCCACATAGATTAGAAGGTTTTAGCCAATTTAATTTCGGGACAGAGATACCCAATATCTTTTACTTATTTAAATCTTGCATGAGAGCCTCCATCTGTAACATTTCCTTTTCACCAATTCTTAAATTTCCAATACTAAATACTGCAACTCAACCCTACAAACTTAGTCATTCTCTTTCTTCTTCAATGTTAATACAATGTTCACGTACTAGCATTGACACCGATATTTATTCAACAATTATCTTTACTATTCAGTACCTTTATTATTTGTGGTGGTAAATGATTGGAAAATAATATCTACCATGCCACCTCATTCATAAATACACAATGTGATTTGATCCCCTCCTCTACATTCCTATGCTATAGAAATCTATTGTTACTGGAACAAAAAGAAAATGGCATGGGTACCTTCAAAAATACCACGGTTTAGTCTTTTGGTTAAGGAAACATGTATATCGATAAACAGTTGAGTTCGATATATTGTCTATTAAATTTAGAATTTAGATGGACTTTTTAGTTGAATGTCTTCATATTTTTGCATACAATGCAAATAGAAAAATACAACCAATTAAGAAAATAACTTTGGTAAACATCTTCAACTATTCAACCCTTCTTTTCAGTCCACTGTGGTGCTTCCTTTCCCCTCTTCTTCCTAACATGGATTTCCTTTGTTTGAACATGTACATGTATAGCCTCATCCCAAAAAAAAGGATAGCATGCTAGTAGAGCCTGGGATTGTCAATCACAAATATATGCATCAATCCAAGTATTTCAATTTTAAAAACATTGTGTTCTGCTAACTTGCTGAGAAAACAAATTCAAAGTCTTTGATTTACATACCATCACAAAAGAATAATAGCTAAATGGTAATTTATCGAAGACGTTGTCATAGATATGTTTCTTCCTTATTTAAGGAAGTGCATGATACATTGTTAGAACTGCATGGCCCGGCACAATCTATCAACCACACCAAGAAGTAAATATTCAAAGGAAACATATTACTAATTTATTACTTTCATACAACATTAGTCCATCGCATATAAAAAAAAATGGAGAAAAGGACATTCACATTTAAACTATCTCACTCACCTTCTCCAAACATTTCTCCTATGGGGTGCACGACAACAAAAGCAGAGTATTTGTCAAACAACATGTATATCAGCTCTAGAGATATATCAATGTCAGTGTTAGATTGCAAGTTCAAAAAACCAATTTGAGGGAACATTCTTTTGAAGAAATAATACCTCAGCCAAGTGAGCCAGACTGGGAAATGTCCTACAACATTTAATGCATATTGTGGGTATATGATGACCTGAGGAATGAAAAACAATAGCTTTAATAAATATGTATAATAATAAAGTTAAATTTTGAAAATCCGGCAAGGAGAATAAGATTCATTTTTTTATTGTGCAAGACATGGTTATTAATGATATCTGAAGAAATTTTTAAATTAATACCCACAAAGTCAAAAGTTGTGTATGTGACTATAGTGTGTAATACATAGTGATGCATCCTTCTTGTGTGTGAAGATTGGTATATTATCATCGATGGACTTCAAACAACCTATAGAAACAATATGTCTTAAGAAATCTTATATCTTTGTTAGATCTAATGTTGTAATTTGAAAAGCTCTGTTGATGCTTTAAAGATTTCTAGCCAACTTTTATCTTCATTTTAATTGAACATATAGATTTACAAAGGTACATAAATCACGATAGTGCCACTATTTATATAAGGAGGATTAAGGACTATTGCATGCAACTAAATATCTGATATGGTGCTTCGGTAGTGAAGGGTTGTATCTGAAAATTTCTACCAACTTGAGTACTAGAAAAGTTTCCATCTTGTTTCCCTTCTTCTCCCCTTTAGTTTGACTTTGTATATACTTCCTTTGCATAGTCTCACTTGTTATTTTCCTTAGTTTGTGTGATTTTTATGAACTGATCCAATGTTTTACTGTCATGGATTTGAAAGATGCCTCTGGAATTTACTCTAAACGCATCTTAACCTGACGTTTTTCAATTCCAAACTAACACACATTATAAATGTTTGTTCAGTGTGCTTTCAATGCTCATTCATTGTATATCTTACAGAGTAGTTACTCCCATCATTCCTTGGGTAGATTACATACAACCTTACAGTCATCAACTTGGTGGATGCAAACCAGGCAATAAATTATTTTTGTTGAGTATGTAACTAGTCTCTAAGGTATTTTTGAGTCAATTATTTTTCAGTGGTATTGAACTTATTCTTACAACGCTTCAAAGCTCATTTTTTTTCTTAGCTCTTCATTGTCATGTCATGTTCGTTTCATAAACTAGTTTCACATGCTATCATATTTTTGTACTCTATATTGCAGTTGATTTTCTTCTATCAAATTCCATTATTAGTTTATTTTAAAAAGATCTCATATGACCATACCACGTCCCTATTTTCTTGTGCATCCTTGAACCATCGTATATTATTTGAATGGGTTAATGGTATCCCTCTAAATTTTTTGGTCATTTTCCCAACTAGCATGAGCCCACATGTTCTTCTAGTTCTATAAGGAACCATTCCTTTACACATTCATGACCTCATCAGGTTTATTGTTTTCACCATGTGTACCTCACAAGTTGATTTTGTATGTAATCAGTTCTAATACCCTTTTATATAGTTCAACCTACCACTTCACACCATGTGTATTATCAAAATGATGACCATGCAAATATAATTATTATCTCATTGCAAATTACTATCCCATAGCAAGTTACCCACTTCTTCATGCCATTCTCTTTCTATCGCCATAGAAACCTCATATGTCCATTCCTCTCTAAATATGAACATCTAATTTTCCTTATTCCTTGTTCTTCTGAGGACCGTCGTTTTTGGATTATGTAGACATTTACCCCACTTTTGATCAATGTTCTCCAAGATCAACACATAACTCATATTGTTCTTATGAGAATGGCATTCTCCCCTAAATCTCACAAGCATGATTTCATTTTCCATAAACCACTCCTTTAATCCATTAATATGTAACCCAAAGTCACCACCCATGATAGAGGGAAGTATTGCTCCACTTTCATGCCAATTGTAAAGGCCTTTTGATATGTTATGCTTTCTTCAACCTCTAATGCATCCCATGTAACCAAAATACAACATCTTGCATTTGTTTCCATTCAGGAAACGTTTTGGTCCTAACACAATAAAGAAACAACTAGGAAACCTTTGGGAAACATTTCCCATATATTTTGCCAAAAAAGTATGCAAATTTTTTATTTTCTTCGTTTCCATTCTTCTATTGTTCAACACTTTAGGTGGGTTCCATGACTTACAAAACTTGGAAAAAAGTTTTAAGCAAAAGATAAAACATATATTTTAATTTGAAACAACATCCCTTTGTATCAACTCTTTATGTACTTGTTGACCTCCATACCCATGTAAATTATTTTGTCCTAATGTAGGTCATGGAAACATCTGCATAACAATTTATGAGTAAATTATTAGTTTGAATTGCACTAGTTTTACAAATGGATGTTTAGTGGTTTGTCACAAACCCAAGACATTTAAGAATGTTATGTGAAAATGCAAAGTTTCCAAAGCATTTTCGATCTAGATTGTTGCATAGTACACTGTTCTTTTTGTCACTCCCCTTCATTGGAAAGGCATATTTTGGACAAATGGGATGTAATCAGATTGACAAGCATCTTTTGTTATGAAAAGGAAGGTTCCAAGCAACCTTTCAAGAGGAAAGTACTCCTTTAAACTTGCTAGAAGTTTAGCTTTAGGGTAGATATAGCTATACAAATTCTAGCCAAGGTAATATAGATAATCTTGAGCTAGAAGCCAAAATAAACATGTTATCTCTCCTCGCTTAGGGGGAACCTATGTGACTGCATTTTGTTCCATGATATATCATTCTGGATGTATATTTATCTTGATTCATAATGAAATATTCGATGCATTTTCCAAAGAGAGAAAACATCGTTCAGGATCTACCTATCATTGTGTCTCACAAGCTTAAATATCATGAAACCTTTTCCAGAAACCAAATATATATGGAGAATTTGAAGCCGAGATGATTTGGTAAGCATTGATGAGAAAAAGGTTTCAAAACAATCAACTACTATAACTTGTATATAGATGTGTTTGGTAGAGAGAATTTAGACTAACTTTTGTTATTACCTTTTGCAGTGATTGTGATTTCCATAGGCTTGTCAAATTTGCTTGTAAGATACTTTGTGATATTGAACAATGTAAGTGCAAAAATTCCCTGAAGAATTCACATACACAGCAGGCCCAATGGTCCTGCACGCTGTGTATGTCAATTGGCATACACTAGGCCTACTATGTATGACAATCAGTGTACACAGTAGGCCCATACACTGGGCATGTTATGCATGCCAATTGGAATACACGATAGGCTTGTATATTGGGCCTATTGTGTATGCCAATTAGCATACACAACATGCCTAATGTGTATGCTGCACAACAGGCCCAAGAATTTTTCCACTCGGAAAGTACCAAAATAGATGACAAATTATATAGTGATCTATTTCAAATAATTTCTTAATAGAAGAAAATCATGGATATTGTTTACCTTATTGTTGAGAAAATATAAAGCCATTGTCCATTTTGTTTAAGAGGATCCATTTTCATGAGAATCAACCATGTGGCTTTAATTCTATAAATTGCAAGTTCTGATCAAACTCAATTGTTCAAGCAAAACAATGTTTTGCAACATCAATTTGTTAATTTGAACTTTTGGACATTTTTGGGTGCATCATATTCCAACTCAACGTTTATCACTTTGTTGGGATATCTAAATTGAGAGTTGACAACCTTAGTTTTCAAAGCTCTAGGGTCAATGCCTTTAATATTTTAGACTTAAATCATGCTTCATGGTGCTAACAGTTTTTCATTTTGATGCATATTGGTAGTAGAATAGCAAGGGAGTCCAATTGGAGAAACTTCAACAACAAGCTTGTAGAAAACCAATCATTTGCAGGGAGTACAGTGATTCATTGTTTGAGAGAATAAGAGTTAAATCAACATTTTCAATATTTTTTTGGGTTATTAATTTTCCTTTATATTGAGAGTTGTGTATATTAAGAGGGCAACAATTAGTTGGAAATAAAAACTGTGCTAACCAATATCAATCTTTTGATCACCGATGTATTTGATACTATAATTTTGCATGTATAAAGGAACTAAACAATGTAATAAAACTTTCAATTCCTTCATTGGTTAAACATATCAAACTTAAGGTAAGGCATTGCAAGGCAAGTCATGGTAAGGCAGGACAACGCATGGAAAAGTATGGCAAAGCAAGACAAGGCATGGCATGTCAAGGCAAGGAAATGCATGACAAGGCATGTCATGTCAAGGAAAGGCAAGACAAGGGAATGCATGGCAAGGCAAGGCATGGAAAGGTAAGGCATCGCATGGCATGAAAATGCATGGAAAATCATGGCAAGGCAAGACAAGGCATGGCATGTCAAGGAAAGTATGGCATGTCAAGGTAAGGCAAGGCATGGCAAGGCATGACAAGGCATGACATGTCTGTTGGTTGTGGAGCCTGATTATATTCCTGATTCATAGGTCTTTTGTTTTCAGTCGTGTTTATACCCCATGAAGTATTTACACCCCAGAACTATGTACACTCTTCCACGCGGGGGAGTGTAGGGGGGGGTTACCCCCTTTGTGGGGTCGGGGGGGGCTATCCCCTTGGCTGGGGGTTCGGGGGCAAGTGGACCCCCGAAGGAAAAATTGCCTTGTAAAAGTATATTGTAATTTCATTGTAAATATGGATCGTTCATTATAAGGTCGCAGATCTAACGGTAGAAGTTATGTTAGGGTTTTTTGCCCTAGAAGGCAACCCTCTCTTATGAGGGAAATGTATTGTGGTTGTGTATCATATCGAATAATGTATTCTGAGACGAGAGATTGTGAGATAAATAAGAGGAAGTTACAGCTTGTTTGTTGTAGGTTGTATCCCTTCATATGTTGGATAATAATAAAGGAAGGACCTGGAAATTTCTGTGGTGGGCGTAGCCCACATTGGGTGAACCACGTAAATTTGTGTCTCTATTGTATTGTGTATCTTCTGTGTTTTGTTTCCACATTTGTTTTATTTAGTGCTCCACGGTCCTGTTTTTCTAACAATGTCAAGGAAAGGCATGTCAAAGTAAGGCATGGCATGTCAAGGCAAGGCATGTCAAGGAAAGGAATCACATGGCATGTCAAGACAAGGCATGGCAAGGTAAGGCAAGGGAATGCATGGCAAGGCAAGGCATGGAATGTCAAGGCAATGCATGGCATGTCAATTCAAGGCAAGGTATGTCAAGGCAAGGCCCGGCATGTCAAGGAAAGGCATGTCAAGGCAAGGCAAGGCATGGAAAGGCAAGGAAAATTGTTCCTCGGATCGACAAAATGCCAGTTTTGTTGGACTCCTGGCACCAGATTCCAGCTAGGGGGACCCCTCTCTTGTGATTTTGTCGCCCAGAAAAGTGTTTGTTAGAGGATCTATGGAACTAGGTTTTTGCTCAGTGAAGCACAATGCAAATCCAACACAAGGGGTTGACTTTCACAACCCCTGTGTCGGGCGATTATTGACATTTTGGTCATGTGGGCATTGTCCATACGGACCTTTCGGAGCTTGCAAAACTCAGTTACATTGCTCGGTTGTGATTTTGTGCCCCCAGATCAAATTGTCATTGTGTCCATGAATGGCTTCAAAAGGTGAATTGAAACTTGCCATAACACACAAATCATGCCTTAGATCGATGAATTGTCAGTTCCGTTGGACTGCTTGCACCAAGTTCGAGCTAGGGAGCATGGCATCTCAAAGTAAGGCATGTCAAGGCAAGGCAAGGCATGTCATGGCAAGGCATGACAAACCAAGGAATGTTAAGGCATGGCATGTCAAGGCAAGGCAAGGCATGACAAACCAAGGAATGTTAAGGCATGGCATGTCAAGGCAAGGCATGGCAAGGAAAGGAAATGGAATGCATGGCAAGGCAAGTCATGGTAAGGTACGACAATGCATGGAAAATCATGGCATGTCAAGGCAAGGCATGGCATGCCAAGGCAAGGCATGGCATGCCAAGGCAAGGAAAGGCAATGCATGGTAGAGCATGGCATGTCAAGGCAAGGCATGGCATGTCAAGGAAAGGCATGGCATGTCAAGGCAAGGAAATGCATGGTAGGGCATGGCATGTCATGTCAAGGAAAGGCATGACAAGCCAAGACATCGCATGGCATGACAATGCATGGAAAAACATGGCAAGGCAAGACAAGGCATGGCATGTCAAGGTAAGGCAATGCATGGAAAGGCACGACAAGGCATGACATGTCAAGGCAAGGCATGTCCATGTAAGGCATGGAATGTCAAGGCAAGGCATGTCAACGCAACACATCACATGGCATGTCAAGGAAAGGCATGGCCAGGGAATGCAAGGGAATGCATGGCAAGTCAAGGCAGGGCAAGATATGGCATGCAAAGTCAAGGAAACACATGTCAAGGCAAGGAAAGACATGTCAAGGCAAGGCAAGGCATGGAAAGCCAAGGCAAGGCAAGGCATGGCATGTCAAGGCAAGGCATGGAAAGGCAAGGCAAGGGAATGCATGACAAGGCAAGTCATGGTTAGGCATGGTGATGCATGGCAAGGCAATACAAGGCATGGCATGTTAAGAAAAGGTGTGGCATGTAGGAAAGGCAATGCATGGAAAGGAATGGCATGCCAAGGAAAGGCATGGCAACGCACGATGACACATGGCAAAGCATGGCAAGGCAAGGCAAGGCATGGCATGTCAAGGCAAGGCGTGACATATCAAGGTAAGGCAATGCATGGCAAGGAAAGGAAAGGGAATGCATGGCAAGGCAAGGCATTGCAAGGCAAGGAATGGCAAGGATCAACAATGCCCCAGATATAGGATCAAGGATGCCCCATATCTAAAGATCTAAACAAGAAAAACTCCTAAAAAAACAAAAAAAATGGGGGTGACGTTGGTTAGACACTCGCAACCAGAGTCATGATGCCCTTTTATCCACTATAACCAGTGACATGCCACTTGTTGCATGAGTCTAAATAGCACCATTCTTCAAAAGTGGCCAAAACTCATGAGAAAAGTAATGGTTAGGGCATACTTTTGTGTGGAAGTGTTCCTAGACCTAATGAAGACCTATTCATTTCTGAAATATAATAGAAGAAGACATATAGACTAGTTAACTCTCAAAACATATTCAAGGCAAACATAATCATATATAGCACAAAATGGAGAGGGTTTGTACTTAAGCTTATGTAATAGAAATTACAAATGATAGTTAAATTATATAACAATATTTTTTATGATCTTTACTAACGTTTATTAGAATTATTGAATGTTTTATAGCATTGGAATGACATATTAGCTGTAACTTATTTGAAATTTTATTATTGTATGTGCACTTTGATATGATGTAATATATTATCATTTCATTTCATATGTTGTAATATTAGATATATAACAAAGAAATTAATTATTGCATGAAATAAGTAATAACTTTTCATTCTAAATGGTTTTTTTGCAGAACAAAGATCTTCCAGAAGATCTGGATCATCCTCATCAAATAGATCCAAATGACGTTGGGTCGGATGCTGAGATGGTAGATGATGCTCATGATGACAGGGAGGTCAATGTCGATGCAGATGATCATGATCACGATGGTGATGATGATGAGGCAGTTGCTAGTAGCAGCCAATGCCATTCATGATCATATAGACTGCATCATGGATCACTTTTTATATATTGTTATAATGTCTCTTTTCATGGTTACTATCATATGTATCATTTTCACGGCCTCCGGTACCATATTATTGAGTTGTATCATTTTGACATGTATCATTTTGACTTATATCATTTGGACATGATGTATCATATTGACTTGTATCATTTTGTCTTACATAATTTATCATTTTTATTTATATCATTTGTACAATATGTATCATTTTGACTTATGTCGACTGTTAGACATGTATCATTTTCACATTGTATTGATCCACTGACATATTTGACTTTCACTTGTTTTAGTTATATATTATGATGATCTTATCGGTATTGACTCGTCTATTTTTATATATTGAAAATGGTTGATGATTTTTGGATGCATATTTATTACGTATGATGGTTTTGATTTACTGCTCATGATGGATGTTGTCAAATTCACTTAAACTATAGATATTTGACTCACTTGTTTTAATTATAGATGATGATTATGTTATAATAACTATCTTGTTATTTTATATATACTGGATGTTGTAGATTCTATTTTGATGGAGATTTAATAAGTATAATGATGTTGTTAATTTGTATGGATGTCCATTTCCCTGAAAATTCTTTATAAATGTTATCCTATAAAATATTTCAAATGCATTTATATGACTTACTGTATAATCATATAAGTTATTTAAGAGACATGATATGTTTAATTAATTATATTGAAATAAAACATATTAAATTAATAATTGTAAGCAAAACAAGAAGCATTTTTGGAAGCAAAAAAGGAAGCAACAATGGAAGCCAAATTGGAAGCCACACTAGAAGAAAAACTGGAAGCCAGCCCAGAAGCAAAACTAGATGCMAAAATAGATGTAAAACTGGAAGCCAAACCAKAAGCCAAACTGGAAGCAAAATTGGAAGCCATATYAGAAGCAAAAYTGGACGTAAAGCTAGAAGCCAAGCTAGAAGTCAAACTGGAAGCAAAATTGGAAGGTATATCARAAGAAAAACTGGAAGCAACACCTAGCGCTACTCCTGGMATTATTTCCAACACTAAACCTAACGTTATTTCCAGTGTTATTTTCTCGACGATAAATCTGGTGCAATTATAAAAATTCTAGATTGCACCCAGTTTTGCRCTGGAAAAGGTGTCCAATTCGTGAAATGAAATACACTAAATTTTGGCACTATTTTAGGTGCTAATTGCATGTTTTGTTGTAGTGAGTCTCTCGGGTGATCCATCTTGCCTTGCCAAGGTTTTCTCACACCAAGAAAAAAAAAATTGAGACTTCCTCGAGTCTTACAGTCAAGATATCCTTCCAACTTGATCTTACCGAGGCATCCCTCCGGCCTGTGTTACCTCAACACAATATTTGTTTATGGTGATCATGATGTATCACGGGTTTCTCATGTCACAACAATATCCTTTTTCTATGCTTTCCAAGATTGACAGCCATCATCTGTCCCTCTAGGACAGATCTATTATCTCACATGTATCACATGCATACAATAACCATCAGACATAACATCAATTTCAAACTAATTTCTTTCAAATCTGTTACCCATAGATTTTCTAATTCACAATTTTGTTTCTGATCTGTTTCATACAGGAACCAGATTCACAAGTATGAGATTTTCCTTCTCATAACAGTTTGGCTCAACAAGCATTAGTCTTCCTCGTGGATTACAATACTGCCATATCCAAGACCCTCTTTCCTCCAATTCCATCTTTACATAGCCAAACAAGTTATCATTTATCATGCACATACATTTCATTACACACTTACAATGGCTTCCAAATAATTTCAACACTGTGCATACTAACAATTAAATATTATTATTTATCCATTCAATGATATAAAGTAAAAAGGAAATATATCATTCCTTAGACATGCATCATTTCAATATACCACACTTTTCCAAATGCAATTCAGTCATTAAAGGAATTTAATCAATGTGTCAATGCCAATGGCCACACTTACACACAATTCACCCTTGCATTGATTTTAGATTATTATTTTTCATGTTAAGCACTCTTTCCATGGTGTGTTGGAACTCGACCAACTTCTCCCACATGGATTCTCTATCCATATTCATTATTACAGCAAGACTGTCCCTCCTGCTTTGAGCTGATCTTAGCCTCCAAACAGCATACATGAAGCTAAAGAATTCACATGAGTGCATTCAAGTGTTCATTCTTCATTGGAAGCCAGGATGCCAACATTTATGGCCACCCTATTTGTCTCTTTACCATTCTTTAACTCTGGTAGATTATTGAAAGGTCCTTCTTCCATAATGGGAAATCCATTTTCTACCCTCTCATGTAAACATGCACTTCCTTAATTCATTAAGTTGATGTGTTGCTCACGAGCACTGTTGTTCCCAATCATTCTCAATTGGTTAATGCATTCATGACATATTATTTCAAGAATTTTCTTGCAAGGATCTCAATCACCCTTGATTGTCAAAGATTCTTCCCTCTGTCCTTCATGTACTTCTTTCTTGAATCATACCCTGCTTGGGTATCATTGGCATACCACAACCACTCTAAAACTCGTGCATATCATTAAAACAATAAAATATTTTGCAATGGATTCTTACCCAATTCCCTTCATGCTTTATGCCACATATGCATGAACACTTTTATACATGTTCTAGCTGCCAACACCTTCTCTGATATTACCTCATTAGTGGTGCTTTCATGGGAACTCCCAAGGTCCCTCCAATAACTTTCAACAACAGTCTTCTTGTATTTACCTTTGTTTGAGGTTGTTCACCATTGGCAGTTGTCCTTCCCTAATAGCTCCAATCTTTTCTACACGTGACATACATCACCACATTCACATTTTACACTAGTTGTCATGTAAAATAAAATGCATGTACCACATCGTTTAATTTAGCAAAATATTTTCATATATGTTCTGGCACATTATATGCATCCCATCTCATTGCTCTCAATGTTTTCATGGGCGTAAACAAAATCAAATTTTCAACTGTTTATACAATCACACAGCCATCAACATTTCCCATGCCAAAAGTATTCACATACAACATCATATCAGTTTCTCATCCCGGAGAAACACCATAAACAACAAGGAAGGAGTCAAGGGACTCTTCCCTTTTTCCAAACTCCTTCTACACAACCTGGAACCTTCAGTCCAGCTGAATTATTTCCAAGGCCTTACTACCTTCACACAATATGGATTAACCAAGCTCATTATTCAATGTATTTATTGATTTGTCTGTCATTTACCAGTTGTATCTATTTCCATAGTTGTCCCTTTAAATAATACAACTTTGTCTCATTATTCAGAGATTTAGAGTGAGAAAGTACTAATTCCTTTCCTTATTATTTGCTTATGAAATCTCTCCCTCTTGGGATCTACCTGCTCTCTTCCTTAAGCAATCTTGGTCAAGTTCATCTTGACCTTCCTGGACAAATCGACATGCTGCGATAGCAAGCTTTTAATTCATAATGAATTATGAACCTGTGCATTCTGCACATTACCATTAAGAATCAGAATGGTCAACATTCATTTGCATATGTTTCACTCATGCACGATATTTTAAAATGTAATACATGATTCTTATATAAACAGGCCTTGCATCTGATTGCCCAACTCTCGGCAGTCATTAAGGTTATAGTTGCGTTCTCATGACATAATCTTTACACGGTTCATCGATGGGAACTTCTTCAATATACATCTCTCTTGTTGCATATCCGAACGGTTTGAAATGACCTCAATTCTTGAGTCAGCCTCAACTTCATTATTTCATAATTCTATCCAATATTCCATAAAGAATATAAGCATGCATTCTTATGATACATTCCAAATACCTTCAAATAGATATATTTATGTTATCATTTTGCTTTCAAGTTATGATTTCATGACCTTAATCACATGCATTAGCATGTTGGGTATGTCCACCATTGGCACACTTCACAGTTTCCATATTGCATGTCGATTTAATTCATTTCACTCGTTATTTTTCACAATCATTCTCATGCAATTATCAAAGGCATAACCATGTTGCCTTTGTCATGACAACAAAGCATTCCTACCCATTTATTCTTTCAACAACTTACACAAGATCTTCCTGAGGAAATGGAAACACATCCCCTTCAAGATATTACTCCATCAAGACAAATCATACCCTTCCAACATAGGGTCGGCCATGCATCCATGGAATTACTTAAATATGGCAAGTACAAATATTGCCTCACATCTCACTTATTCAGACTATCATACTTTAAGCATGTATATGTATATTTACATATATGTCGGTGCATCACTTGCACCTTTTTACCTCAATCATTCATATGGATTTAACATTATCCAGTTTTGATGAGAATTTACAGTCACTTACACAACCAATCTCATCAATAAAATCATAATTGTGTTGCCCTATGTACAAGATAACAGTGAATAAAAAGATCACTCTTTCTCTTTTCTCTCTTAACATTACATCTTAGCTCTTTCTGAGGAATTTCATACTTCCTCAAGTTATTATTTTAACAAAAATACTCAAACCCTTCATCATAGGGTTAGCCATGCATCCATGACATTATTCATTCTATTCCTTTCCCTACCACCCTCTTACTTAGGCAGTCATATCATGCTTTCAAGCATATAAGTATTTCTATGTGTGTATTATGCATGTGCATTGCTTGCACCATTTTATATTGTTCTTTCATATTTATCCAATATTAATATTAGTCTTCTTCGAAGAGAATTTACATCCATCCACATGATTAGTCCCGTATATATATGCATTCCTACCTTCATACTAGGAAACTCTATAACACATTCAATCCATGCAATCAAACACCTACTTACATATATGGATGTTCAGCATGCAGGCTCATTGTTGCACCCCTTTTTTTTTCCATGTCATTCACACGAATTGACATTTCAAACTTCCATAATACTCCTCCTTGGAATCTTACGTCATTTATATGACAAGTCCTATAGGGACACTCACAATTATGTTTCCCTCTTTACTTTTTTTATGGAAACAACCAGCAAGAAGTTGCTCTTTCCTGACTATTATCAAGCATCCCACAATTATGAGAATAGCAATAGCTAAGTACAACATTCACCCAAGGTAGCGAGATAACAATTCCAATTTCTCTTCCTGCCTCTAACCATTCTTGATCAGTAGACCTCTACCAAGGAAATTCTTTCTCATATTTCCTCTTATTGTTGCATGAGTATACTAAGCCATATCCATATGGCTACCATCCACCTCTGGATGTGAATTTGACCCATTGGTCATCTAGAACTGTTGCAACATTTTCCTTTATCGGACATCATTTCAGTCTCTCATTAATCATCAAAACCCTATCTTCATAAGGCAAAAGGCAATAGTATTATCAACATTTTATTCATGTTGTTACTTCTCCTGGTATCAATAGGTCATTATCAACCACAGTGCACAATTTAGCAGGCTATATTCTATAACCCATCACAGGTAATTATAAGTCTATGTGCACGCTTTATACATGTTCACTCTTTTCCATATGTATTCCACCGTATCCTCATGCACCAAGCATTTTACCCATGCCTGCAGTGTAGACATATTCCCACTATTTACCTTTGCATTCACTTGCATAGGTAAGCTTTTAGGTCAATA
This sequence comes from Picea engelmannii, assembly GCA_009831015.1. NCBI lineage: Eukaryota > Viridiplantae > Streptophyta > Pinopsida > Pinales > Pinaceae > Picea > Picea engelmannii. The sequence goes on from ML777545.1 coordinate 607,622, forward strand.
CATATATACAATCTCTTTTGTACGGCCACGAGCTCATAAAATGGCTCACAAAATTAAGCCATTCCACTCCTTTTAAGAGGACCATCAACAATATAAAAGACTCCTTTTTATTTGCTTAGATGGGTTATTTCAGCAAAACATGTTTCATTCATTACAAGTCAAATGTACAGACCTTGCACATTTACTATCAATCCTCTCATCATGAGGAATTTCATATATAGGGTTTAGTCTTTTATTTAAGCATCAATTAACACTGCTAAGGATTCTATCAATCCATACTAAGTTCCTTTATCCACAAGGACACTTTCTGTAAGGGTCTTAGCCCTTACGCACACAATCACCATATTAAGGTTTTTATTGTAAACATTTAAAACAATAGAAAGTTTCAATATGCGGTCCTTCTCCTCAAGGAATTGTGCATATAATAAACAATCCTTTAAAATGTAGAAACACCTTTCAATATGCTCATCTAAATCTTGATATACCAGTCCTATGACTGATCTCTAGCCCATCAAGGTCTAGTGTTGCAACCTGCTCTGATAGATAGGGTAGGGTAGGGTGCCCTCCCCCTTAAAAGTTATCCAATAAAATTTATTCGACTCTTTCACGAGCCCAAGCACGCCAAGTGTTGTAACCTACTCTAATACCACTATGTAACACACCCAATCCCCTAAGTACCTTTTTAAGAGATGGGGTACTGAATTTTCACTTTTCCTCAATCGTCTGAAAACCTCCTCTCAAGGACACCATCTTATTCTTCTCGTTAAGAGCTTTCCAACGACTGTCACCATGCTCAAAACTGAGCTTTGGATCAAAAGTTATGGCTTCTTAAAGTTTTAAGCCTTCTTTCCTTATAATGCCATGTGGCGACCATAAGGCTCCATGTCATCCTCTAATGCATATGTGGCACTTGCCACCTAGCCCATTGAGTCCTCGTTCTTTTGGAACTCCTAATTTGACGACCCAAATTCACTCGGTCCCTTTTCCCTCTAAACAATGGGACATAAGGTTACTTCTCCCACTCTAATGTCCTTTCTTCGACAAACCTTACCTTTATATCCAATGGCTTGAAAGTCCAATCGATCAAAGGCCATGATCATTTCGATGCATCTAATGTGCACGACGGTTAACACCCATTCCCTCTTCACCTTTTCTTACCCGACCAGGTGGGGCCTATGATAGATCGACAATTGTCATTACATCGCGCCCTCTCACCGATCAACGGCCCAGCTCCTACTTCAGAGTTCCTTCATCGGAGTGAAATTATTCTGATAATTCAAACTCCTATAACATACCCACTCTGATGGATGATAGAGATCGTTACTCCTTCCCCAGTCAACAACTAAGATATTATGGTGTCATCCCATGGTATTTGCCTACAGTTAGGCCGACACTTGACCTTTCAACAAATCCCCTATCGACACGTGGCACTCATTTTCCTACGAATCCATGTCTGATTTGATCAATTTTGTGTGACATGTGGCACCACCATCGAGCGACACGTGGCCCACCCTTGTGCTGACATGTGGGCTATCTGTCAGGATATACATCACCACCGGGCACCGGATATCAAATCTTTCATCGTGCAGTATGAACCTCAAGACTCCACTCTCAGGGATTATGAGAATATTAGCTAAGCTAATCTCGTGATTGTGGGATCGCTAATTAAGTTTACCATGGGGTTATGACCCCCTTCTCTTAACATAATATCTACGGTTGAGAATCCTTGCGAGAGGATCTAACGGCTATCGTAGTTTCGTCCACTGCCTCTGATGTTACTCGGCTCTATAGACTGAATGCTTGAGATTAGATCCTGAATCAATGGATCGACGATTCGGATCTCCTTTCGGAGTACCTCCGTTGGAGCTCTTCTATTCCCCATAATTCCAATACTCTGAAATGCTAGCTCCAATGGACGGATAAGATCTCTCTGCACTCCTCTTGATCGAAAGGTTCAGATCATGACACTTGTGCTTTGTGTATTGGATGGATGATGTCATCCACATCAATGTGATGTCACCTTCCTCTTGGCCTCATCTCGAAGCACCACCAATATCTATGATCAATATTACTTTCAACTATAATGGATGATCAAGATTGCTCCTCGGAGTCTTGCCTTCGGAGTATCTTCATCTCGATGGACCAAATTACCTCAACTGTTCCACTGCAATGGATAGTGACTATCACTCTGAATTCTTCCCCGTTAGATTGACATCTTTGGTTGATCCAGAGTCTCGTCCTAGTCTAACCGTGGAATACTCTGATGGGTCTTCTATGATCAACAGTTGAGATCATTCAATACCTTATATATGACAACCAAGGTTAAAATAAAGGTCTAAGGCCTAATTCTCCCAAGGGTCCCACGCTCGACCCACCAGCCAATTACTTGTCACCAATCACAGGCTGACACCTATAATTCTTTGTACACGTTGGAATTTTGGGTCGGCATGACATGTCATACTGACGTTACTCCTCTTAGTCTCGTTTAAATGAGACCTGTGACAATCTACGGTAGAATTTATCCCTAGTTTGTCCACCGATAAACGACCCAGATTGTCCCTCAAACTCTTCCATCTAGGTGTCTCCACTTCGGCATCCAAGGCTACTCCGACCGGGAAATTCCAATAACACTCCCCTTAGGATTTACAATTGTGATCGAATCACCATTGTAAATCCAACAGTCATGATGGAACTGGGTCTTATATTCCCTCGATCTCTGAGCAAATCCACCATGACAAATCTAACAGTTCACATCTTCCACATTTATCCTCTAATGGATCAACGGTCCTCATTGATTCAGGGTATACCCTCTATAGGTGTCATAACCTACTTCGATGCAGGGTTAGGATCTCTCCACGCCGCCAGATTGACGATCAAGACTACGTCTCACCCTAGATCAAATGGAGGGCCTAGATCTAAGTGTTGTTCCAGATCAACGGTCACAATCTTTCGGGCAAATTAAGAGCTTTTATGCAGGATTGATAGTCTAGTCCATGACTTAGTCAATTTCACGGGATTTCACTGAGTCTTTTCAAGACTTGGCGAGTTTTAGAAATCTTCACTCGGTTCCAAGGCACCCCTTTTCCTACGCAGGATACCTCTGATTCGTTTCATTCCAAAAAATCCATTTGTCATAGGAAAACCAAACACAACGATGCACAGGTATATAGATCCAAGCACTGTGACATACAAGTGGTCTCTATTTCCTCTTATCCAGAAAGGTCCATTTGTCGCAGGTATCCAAACACTACAACACTCGAGTGCCTCTATATATGTGTGTATATATATAGGTATAACTATAATTGTGTGCACTATTAGCTAGGTTAGAGTTTCATTCCTTTAACTAGAGTCGATACAAGGCTCAAGCATGCACATAACCATATGATTTCTCAATTGTTAGAATGCACAAAATCCAAGAGATCCACCAATCTAATCATCAATCATGCATGCACATCCTTGAGACAATTACAAACATTTGGTCATAAATTACATTCAATACACAGAGTTCAGAAATACTTATTTGTTACAGTTGATAACCATCCAACTAATTGTGGGTGTTTGCCTTTCCACCCAATCGTAGGCTCAAATGAATTCACTCATATCACTCTGGCCACCCCCATGCCAAGCCATGATACCACCAGGGAACCTCTCTCTCTTTGGCTCTCAACAATTTGTGAAGGACACTCTCCATCACACTACTCTTGGTAGAGATTTTCCCCACACCCACCTAGCTCAAGCCTCAACGAGGTTTGTCAGATACCTTCTTAGTATCAAACTTGTAGCCTTCTCAACTCGGGTTGGGATTTTTGGACTCTCCACTCAAATTTCAGAGCTCAAGCTATTTTTCCTTGACTATTTTTTTTTTTACACAGTCCTTCCCCTACCTCTAGGATCTGAACTCCCTCGAGTTCTTCCTCCTCCCTTCCCCGTGCGTCTCTTACACGTAATCTCATGAGGGAAGGTTCTCAATCTATTATTTTTCCTTTTGTCAGAAGTAAATCCATGGAGTCAATTTGGCTGCAAAAAATGGTTCTTTATGGTACCTTAGGTTGATGGTTTTTTATTGTCTTAGCTTGACCTCCCAAGCTCTTATTCATTTGGGTGGGTGGTTGTTCAACTACAATCCCTCTTCCCATTAACTACCTTGTCTTGTAATCAAGGAAATAACTTATTATTTTCAGATTAAGTATTTCAGCAAGGAATCTTGGGCATGATGAGCCCCTCTATAGTCTTCCTCACTCTCTCCTCTAGTTGTATCATGGCCAGTACTTTCAAGGTTTCTCCCCATAATCAATTGGTTGGCATTTTAAACCAAATAATAAGACATTTACAATTTTTTTTATCTCATTCCATGCAACCATAATTCATGATTAATTCCACATAATCATAGGTTTAGAAAGGGGGGTGTTACAGCAATGGTAATATTGGACCTATTACATGGGTTAAAGAAATTAGAATAGGATTTAATAAATCTAAAAAAGATTAAAATTAAAATGAAAAAATCTTATTTTTCTAGCAGTGGACCTCTAGCTGCAATTTTGTTTGTAGCTTTTGTTATAGATGATGAAATCAAGTTTTATTGAAGACCCATTTGAGATATTGAATATATATTTACATTGATATAAGATACTTTCTCTATTGTAGAACTTGGAGTGAGAAAATTCTTACTGAAATTCAAGGTATGCGCGACTACAATGTTTTATAGACCTTTGATACTTCAATTAATGATATCTCATAAACAAGAAGACAAAATGAAATTCCATAAAAACCCCATTTGAGCCAACAAAGATTCCTTTAAAATGAGTTATAATATTCCCTCTAAAATGATATGTAGAGGTTGTCACACCTATATAAATTTTGCATAAGATAGTTTCCTTGCATTCTATCCATTATTGTGCTTCTATGGCGGCCATACAGTTGTGGGTAAGCTGAGAAAGGGATGAAATGAGGTTGCCCAAGATTCTAGATGTCACGTGTAGAATTTTTTAAGCCATGACATGGTTGTATGAATCTGCAATAATGTTGAATGTGAGAGCATTGAGTGTAAAGGGCCACAAAGGATACCAAGGTTTATATAGCAACATGGGTTGTTGTAGAGGTCATGGAACCTCCATGGGCAGCATCGAAACCTTGCAAAATTTCTAAAAATGTTGTAGACCAATGGATGTAGTGAATCTATGTAAGGACTCTCCTGCAATGGTGAATGAAGGTCCAAGGGTTAAAAAGCTATGTAATGATTGTGGACCAACTGGGATGCTTACAGTGTATGGCCTAGGACTCCAAGAGTGCCAAAAGGAGTTTGGAGATTATTGCAAATATTTGAACCCAAAATATGCTTCAAACCTTGATTCCCATAGAGTGGTTACCCACTCTAATATCAATGATCCAAATCTTTAGGGCTAAGATCCGAAAGGATTGAATGCCAAGAGAAGATGAGAGAAAACATACAAATATGCTATGAATGTTGATGAGAATGCGTGAACTAAATACACCACAAAACATGAGAAAGATAGAGAGTTGGAGAAGAAGGATTCCATTAAGAAGAACCATTACATGCAATGAGGCTGATTTTGGGACTTCTCCTTCCCGACCTTCACTCTCTTCCTATTTTCTTCTTATAAGGTGTCTTGTTGATGAAGTCAACATTGACTAGGTTTGAATCCATCAATTACATATCTCTCAAGTTCTCTTTTACTTAAAAATATGTCTTTATGACTTATACATCTGAAATTAGACTATAATCCCCCTTAAGGTTCATATCAACAATGGAAGAAATAAAACACATACACATGGATTTCTCCTTCAAATCAGTTTTTCATTCATTTGATCAAAGCTTACAAGGTGACCTCTATAGCCTGCTTTGAACCAGCTGTTGTACAGTCAATAAAGTCACCTCAAAAAATAGTGTATGGCATGTGAAAAGAGGCTACAACTACAACAATATAGCCTACTCTATTTATACCTTTCCTGGACAACAAATCACTCTTTCTCCCTCTTGATCACTAAAGCACACTCCAACAATACCATGTATGGCCATATCTAAAAGTGTATGGTTAGATTTGAAGATGTAGGGCTGGTGGATGAAGAAAAGACGACTATAGTGGTGGTATGGACTGTACGACCTATTGTACTTGTTGGTCTCTTTAGTATATATGTTCTTCTTCTCTTTCAGATGCAATCTTCCTTCCTCTGGGTCACTTGCTCTCTTTTGATGTGTGTGAGATCTCTCTTTTATTGTCCTATTTATGCTTTGAGAGAGGATAACTAATCTCCTCAATCCCAGTTGCCACCTATCTCAATCATGAGATGTATTACTAATATTAAATTATAATCTAAGTCAATAATGTTCTAGAACTTCAAAACATTAGACTTTCACTTTTGTTTTTTATTTTTCAAGTGAAGTTACCAGATAGAATTAGTGATCACCTTTTCAAGGTGGTCACCAAAGAAATCTTTCAAACCACTTCCTGCATATCCACACTGAACCTATGCAAGAAGTTCCTACTCAAGCTACATTTCTCAACACTCCCTCTTAGCGAGGAAGGAATTTTGCACCAATCCAAGTATGTATATTAATGCTTCAAACTTTTGTTTGGTCAAGGGTTTGGTCAAAATATCAACTACCTATTGATCTGTGGGAATATATTGGAGCTTCACTACTCCCTTATGAATCTTATCTCGTATGAAGTGATATCTAATCTTTATGTGCTTGGAGTTTTCCTAAAACACTAGATTTTCAAAGACTTTGATACAACTCTGATTATCATAGTAAATGATTGTGTGGTCCAAATCCTAATCAAACAATCCTACAAATAACTTGCAAAGCCAGATGGCATCACAACTAGCAATATTGGTTGTTATTTATTCTACCTTTGTTTAGCTAAATGTTGCAAAAGTTTATTCCCTATTGAACCAGGATATTATTGTTGATCCCAAGCTAGAGAAACACCCTGAGGAGCTCTTCTTGTCTCCTACACTTCCTTCCCAATATGAGTATGAATACCCTTGCAACTTCACTTCACCATTTGCAAGATATCTCAGACCATACTACACTGTACTCCTCAAGTATCTAAGAACATGCTTTGTTACTACCCAATGCTCCTTCCTTGGATTCACCATGAAATGACTCAAGGTATTCACTTAAAAACATATATCTAGTTTGGTGTTGACAAAATACATCAAGGAACCTACCAGCTTCATATACTACGTGGGACCCACCAACTTTGAATCTAAATTTGTCACATTCTTCATATCAGTGATCATGGGTGTGGCCATAGGTTTGTAGTCCTCCATCTGAAACCTCTTCAGAATCTCAATTGCATACTTACCCTACCCAAGGAAAATCCCCCCCAGACTTTGTCAAATCTCCAAACCCAAGAAGTAATGCATCATGCCAACATCCTTCATCTTGAACTTAGATACCATGTCTACTTTGCACCTTGCAATGAGTTTCTCTGCACTTGTAAGAAACAAGTCATCTACAAACAAAACTAAAATGAACTGAACAATCCCAACAAATATATCATATACGTTAGGATCTGCTTCACTTTTGGTGAAGCTCATACTTTGAAAATATCCATATATCTTGGAATACCATGCTCTCGGTGCATACTTGAGTCCATACAAGGATTTATGAAGCCTACAAACATGGGACTCTTTCCCATTTACCTCTATGCCCTAAGACTACTCTATGTACACTTCTTCCTCAATGATCCCATTAAGGACATTTGTGATCATATCCATTTGATGTATCCTCCATCCCATAAATGAAACTAAGGATGTAACTTCTATAATGTAAGTGTACCTATTGATTGTAGCAAATGTCTCTTCATAGTCCACTCCCTCTTTCTAGGAGAACCATCTTGCCACAAACCTCACTTTAAACTTCTCATTGCTGGCATTTGTTGCATTCTTGATCTTGTAGAGCCACTTGGAACTCAATATTGACCTCCCCTCCATCATTGGCACTATGTCCCAAACATCATTCTTTATTGTGGAGGTGTACTCCTCTACCATGGCATCCTTCCATACTTGTTGATTTGTTGCCTCCTGAAAGCTAGAAGCCTCGTAATATATGATGTTTCCCATCAATGCCATGTAGTTTGGAAACTTCTTCTAAGGTCTACTCTCTCTAAATGTGCTCCTAGGAGCCTCAAAATACTTCTAAGAATCCATAAATGTCTGAGTGAACCATCGAGGTCTCGTGAAAAAAGTGGAATGGTATTGTCTCCTCCTCTTCACATGAATGTTGTTGTACTGCTCTAAGAGTCACTGGTGACCTTAGCTTAAAATTTGGAGATTCTAGCTCCTCAAGCTCTATCACTGGAATAGGCTCATGGTACTCCCTAGATGCAAAGTCTTCCTCAAAATTTACATCCCTACTCACTAATGTCTTCCTTTGCTCTAGAATATAGACCCTATAAGCCTTTGAAGTCTCACTATAACCTACAAATAAATCGTTCATGTTAGAGTATTCCAACTTAGTCCACTTTTCCACCAGTATATGTATATAAATCGGACAACCAAATATGCATAAGTAACTCATCTCTATCTTTACACCAGTAAATGCCTCCTCTAGTGTCCTCTTCCCAAGATCCCGTGAGGACACCAGTTTTGGATTTAGACTGATGTGTTGCATGCCTCTTCCCAAAGAAACATCAACATGTCTTGATCATGAATCGTGGCCTTAGCATCCCCTATGATGGATTTATTCTTTCTCTTTGCAACCCCATTCTATTGTGGGTTATACGAAATAGTCATCTCCCTCTTGATTGTTTCCTCCTTGCAGAAACCCTCGAACTCCTCAGAGGTATACTCACCCTTGTTATATGAGCTCAAGACTTTCATCTTCTTCCTTGTCCAGATTTTTACTAGAGATTTAAACTCCTTAAACCTACTAAAGACCTCATCCTTGGTCTTTAGGAAGTAGATCCATGTTTTGCGGAGAACTCATCAATGAATGAAACAGAGTACATGCTTCCTAAAATTGATGACACTGACATCGATCCACAAACATTTGAATGCACTAGATCTAGAATATCCTTAGACCTATGTTTGATTCTTGGGAAAGAAACCTTGACATGCCTTCCAAGAAAGCACCCTATGCATACTCCATGTTGCTCGGTAATGAACTCTAAAAGACATGTGACTATCTCCCTTTGAATAGGCAACACCCTGTGATGCAAGTTCCCCATCCTCTTGTGGCACAACTTGCACAAGCTATCATCGTTATGAACAAGGGCTCAAACAGGTTCATTGTGCAACCTGTAAAGTTTACCTTCTCTAACCCCTATTACTAGAGATGTATCTAGGCTAGATTCCTTTGGTCTAATGAGGACCTATTGGTTCTTAAACACAACTAGAAATCCCTTATCCTCTATGATTGACACTGAAAGCAATTTATTTTTTAGATTTGGAACAAACAAGACATCATTAAAATCTAAAGGGCTACTTGACTAAAACTAGAAGGGAATAGTACCAACTCCTGCTACTGTATACTTGGCATCATCACCAATCTTAACTTGTACTCCTAAGTCCCGCTTCGTTGGACTAGAAAATAATTGTCGGGCATATGCCATATGACTAGATGCCCCATTTTCCAGATACCACACATTCCTAGGAACCATGTTGGTAGAAAGGAAAGATACCATCGAGAAATACTTGTCAAACTTGGTAATAAAATTGTGGATCTAATTTTATGCAGAGGTCGCTACCTATCTAGACACTTTGATGCATAATAATTATGCTTATGATAAATAAAGCACTTGATTTTACTCAATTCCTTCTTTCCCTATTTTACTCCTCACTCTTTCCCTTACCCTTGCCAGGTCCTTTACGTCTACCCTTATTTTTCTAACCAAATAGGGCTAGGTTATCATCACCACCCTTCTTATTGACTTCATTTGAGTCTCCTCCTAGATATAATCATCCCACAACCTTTCAAATTTAGGAAGTTTCTCATGAGCACAAATACCATTGACAAATGGTTCCCATGAAGCTAGGAATCCATTCAGTTCCATGTTCACTAGCTCTGCATCTACAACCTTCTCCCTAACTACTGCAAGTTTATCACAAATTTGCATGACCTTCATAAGGTAACTATTAATTGAATATGATATAGTCATCTCTATGGATCTGAATTTGTTTCACAAATCATCTTTCTATTTATGTTCTCACCCTAGTAGAGGCTTACTAGGGCATTGAACATTTCCTTTGTCGTATTCTTCTTGAATATATGTGGGATCAAATGATACTTTATTGCATCCATGGTCATATGCTTGGTCCTCACTTCCATCCTCTTATGAGATGCAAACTGTCACGAATCTATAAGCAAAGGCACAACATCCTTGAAAATATCCCAGAGATCATTCTCTTCCAATAAGAGCATAACCCTCACATTATAAGAAATTTGAGGTGTCATCCAGTATGTCCTCAAATATGAGTCTAGCTAAGGCCATCTCTGAGATCTAAAGCACAAACTCCCAAATCTGAAAATTGATCCTTAAAAAAAAGGAATATTGAAACCCTCTAATTGTTGGTCCTTCTTTCCGACAATTGATTTACTGCCCTAAATCCTTGAGAATCTCAACTAGAGAAATAGCTCTAATACCACGTAAATTTTTCAAGCCTAAGTGACAATTGCCCTGATTTTCTCTCATTAAATAATTTTAAAAAAAAATGTATTTAACAACATAAAATTAAGTTTATGAACATTGCATCAATCACACAACAATTGAAATATGAAGAATGAAAGAAATAAAACACATAAACATGGATGTCTCCTTCAAATAAGCTTTTCATTCCTTTGATCAAAGCATGCAATATGACCTTTGTAACTTGCTTTGAACCAGTAGTTGTATGACTAATAAAATCACCTCAAGCAACAACGTATGACTTGTGAAAAGAGGGTACAACTACGATAATATAGCTTTCTTTATTTCTACCTTTCATAAACAACAAATCGCTTTCCCCCTCTCTCAATCATTGAAGCACACTCCATCAATACACTGTATGGCCAGATCTAAAGGTGTACGACCAGGTATGAAGGTGTATGGCTAGATATGAAGATGTATGGCTAGTGCAAGAAGAAAAGATAGTTATAGTGGTGGTACATACTCTATGGACTTCTATACTAGTTGGTCTCTTTAGCAGGTCTTCTCTTATTCTCTTCTAGATGCACTCTTCCTTCATCCATCTCTATTGATATATTCTCATGTATGTGAGATCTCTCCTATCTTGTCCTATTTATTATTTGAGAGAGGATAAATAATCTCCTCAATCCTAGCTATCACCTATCTCAATCATGAAATGTATGGCTAAGATTAAATCCTAATCTAAGTCACCAATGTTCTAGAATTTCTAGAACATTTCATTTAGATTCCTAAGACAAGTTGAATTCAAAACATTAGACTTTCACATTTATTTTTTATTTTTCAAGTGAAATGACAAGATAGAATTAGTGATCACCTTTCCAAGGTGGTCACCAAAGAAATGTATCGAACCACTTCATGCACGTTCACACTAAACCTATGCAAGAAGTTCCTTCTCGAGCTACATTTCTCAACAAACCCCACACAACACTCCTAATTATCTCTCTCATGTTTGTCTATAGTAGGATCGCTATAATTACAATGAAAATAGGCCAACTAAAATCATTCCAAGATTATAAATTGTGACAAATTAGTCGCTCTCTCTGCACTTTTTGGACAAAAATGATTGACCCCAACGAGGTTATTTTTGCATAGTTTACTAACATTATCACTCTGCCTTCTCGTTCAGTTAAATCCTCATATCTACTTTGACCTAAAACTGCCATACATGTAAATCTCAAACTTCACACTCAAAATCCAACCGCCCAATCCTCCTCTTCAAATTCTTGATTTTTTTTCAGAGTAACTTGAGGGCTCTGAGCTTTAATGTCGAGGGGAGAAGCTTCTAAAATGTTTTTGAAACATGGGTACTCACAGGGTCTGCAATACCCACTATAGAAATTTTCTCATCAATTTGCCTCTACCTTATCTTCCCATATGCATGTACATATGTAGATGTATATAAACACACGCGCGCGTGTGCACACACACACATAGACATATATGTATATATACATACATTTGTGTGTATGTTTTCCAAGGAAAACCTCGTGGGAAAATCTAAGAGATGCTTCCCCACATTTGTGAAATACATCCCTATTGAACTCGTTAGTGTGGATTAGTGTGCCTCACCTAAAGGGATCCGAACTAGGGACCTATTAACATGGAACTAGCCAAATTCCCAATAACATGGTAGCAACTGGTTAAGGTAACCCCTTGGACTGATTATATATGTTCATTCTAAGGAAAACCTCATGGGGAAACCCAGGGGATGTTTTCCCACATTTATGAACGACATTCTCATTAAACCCATTGACATAGAATAATACGCCATGCCGAGGAGGATTTGAACTAGGCACCTGTTGATATAGCACTAGCCAAATACTCCACAACATTAACAACAACCAATTAAACTAACCCCTTAGACTTTTAAATCACTATATTGTATAAATTTATCTATTTAATTCCTTCACAATTACAGGAGCACTCATAATGAAAGGGCTTAATTTTGTAATGGCTTCCAAGCATTTGCCATAAAGAAATTAAATTTGGAATCTTTTAAACACGTCTATGACGAATTTATATATCTCTACAAGTGTTGAATGTTATATTACTCTCTTATATTATCACCCACTCATGTAAAGTTGAATGTTATATTACTCTCTTATGTTATCACCTACTCATATGAAGCTTTTAAAGGTCAAATAACTTCAGATAAAATAAAAAACACACTTTCATGAGTTTGATACTCGGTCTTCTAACAATTCTGATATTAAAATGGAAACTTCTTCAACATAAAATAAAAAACACACCTTCATGAATTTTTTTTCACACAGGAAAAAACAGATACACTGTTATTCTATTAGAATCAAGTGTACTTCCACTTTTACAAAAAAGATTTGTATGATCAGAGTATTTTGAAAACTTCTCCTAATCTTGTTTTTGTTCAACAAAAATTGGGCTAGTTCTAAATGGATTCTATTGACAGTTGTAAATGGTTTTACAAAACATATTCTTAATGATCATACATTGAAAATGTAATCTTCCTTTGGATACTTAAGTGTGTTGTATAGCTTCATTAGAAAATCATAAAATTTCCTGAGTTAACAACATCCTCTTTGTAGAATTATTCATAATAAAAACATCCCATTGTGTTGTCCAAATCTTTATTGGAGAGTTTGTCTGCTTCAGAATTGAATTCTCTATGGATGTGCATGAACTGGATTTCTTCAAAACTAGTCTTTAGGCCTTTGATTTGTTCTTTCCAACTGTGAAGATACAACAGATTCAAATTTGTGCTCTCATTAATCCAATCAATTGTGACTTTGGAGTCCCCAACTGCCATCATTTTCCTTATGGATAGTTTCTCAGCAAAAAAAAGTAATCCCCACAGTCCCAAGAGTTTAGCCTTCATGTTGTTACCTTTTCCTCCTGCAAAGTATGCTTTATAACCATGATGTGCACTTATTTTTATGAATATTCCAGCACCACAAATGTCATTTACAAAAAAGCCAATTGGATTCTCATAAAAAAAAAAATTGGGTTTAGTATATAATCCACTTTTTCCTCTTTACATGTGCCTTTGTATTCTTGGATGTCAAGTAGTATGTTGGAGATGATTATGCCATCCTCTCTTTTCCAATTTTCAAATAGCATTTTATTCCTTTATTTCCAAATTCTCCAGCTAACTAGGAAGGGGATATATTTTGTATCTAGATATTTGATAAACTAGTGAAATAAGTTTTCTTCTAGGGTAGTCTGCCTCCATACATCTAGATAATTTAGAGCTTTTAAAATTTCTTTCCAAATGTTTTTTGTAACTTCACAATGGATTAATAAATGTTATGTTGTCTCATCATCTTGGAGGCAAATGGAGCAAACAACATGGCCTATGCATCCCCTTTTCTTGTAGTTTGCACCAGTGAGGATGCAGTCTGTTAAACATAACCACATGAAACAAATGACTTTGCTTGGTATATTGATTTTCCAGATTGGTTTATACCACCATTTGAGATCACCTGAATGTGAAGTAAATACAAAGCATTGATAAGCTAAATCTGTTGTAACTGATTTGACTGCCCTGTTCCAAGACCACATAAGTTGATCGTTTGTTTGATTAAGAGTGATTTTGCTGCTTTTCAAACCTGCAGTATAATTATCCCATTCAATTGATAGTTCTCTCATTAAGTTAATCAAAAAAATATGAGGTGCACTAAAGTGAATCTGAGGTGTGACAAGGCACACTAATCCACACTAACGGGGTCAACAGGGATGCCATTCATGAATGGGGGGAAGCATCCTTTAGATTTTTCTAGGAGATTTTACTTGGAAGACATTAATGGTAGATGAAAAAGCTTTTTAACGAGTAAAATTATAATTATTGGTGTTTTAAATAGAATGATGTCACAATATTGCTTTAAATTGCAGGAACAATCTATTTTAATTTTAGTGTTAATGAACTTGATCGACATCTGTTTTATCAACTTTTACTACAAAGCTCAACTAGAGCAACATGTTCTTGATGACAAGCTTAATTGACCACAACTTGTCGATTTCTTTGATTGGACATTAAATGATATTGGTCTTAGTCTTGTCATCAAACCAAAGAACATTGGGAATTGTCTGTAAAAGAAGCCAATGGTCTCGGGATTGAACCCCAAGGGCATAAAGATTGAGAAAAACCTAATGGATTGCGATTAAAGATAAAGATCATGACATGCGAGGAAGCTTATCTTTTTTTGACATCATCTTGCTCATTATTGGTTTCTCCTACCCATTTCCACATTCTGCTTCTTTGCTTTAGTGGATCATAAAGAGTCTTGGAAGTAAATACTTGCCATAATCAAGTTGAACCCCGAGCTTAGTGGAACTTCAATTGAATTCAAGAGGAAGATGGAAAAATGGTTACGAGTTATTATCGATAAATGAAAAATGATCTCACTATTTTAGAATTTCTCCTCATTAATAATAAT
>ML777546.1:0-12810 GCA_009831015.1 Picea engelmannii
ATTTTTTATTTTTTGAAAAATTTGGGTACATTCTAGAGAACCAAAGCAAACTTGGGTCTGTTCCTCTCCATTCATTCTTCAACTGGGTTTCAGAATCTTGAGTACCTTGGATATTTGGTGTGTGAATTGCAAGTTGATGGTAACCTGGCTGATGATCTCTTCTTCTCTGCAGAGTATTCAAGCATTACTGGCAATTTTAAAGCGTATAAACTCTCTATTGCAATTTGACAGGTATATATTTCATCATCTGACTTATACTTTTAGTCTGCTCTGTTAATTTTATCCAGTGCATTTCTTTTGGTGTTAATACTTATGATATACAAGTTGCTGATTGAAGTAGCCAGGATGTTTTATGACATGGTGGGTTTTCATTTGTATGTCATTTAATTAGATTGTGATATCGCCATTTATTTACATGGGATTCAAATATTCTTGTTGGCTTTTCTATCCAAAGCATGTTATTTATTCCTAAAAGAAAATGTCCATGTAGTTATGATGAAAAATGATACTCAAGGTTAGCACTAGTTAAAAGCGAGTATGTACATTTACGTTTCATTGTCGAATATCTGGTTTTCATGGATTAAACAAACTATTTCGATGGCCAGTTAATGCAAAAATTGTAATTCCATCACATGTGTTATTTATGCTCTCAGAATTCATTTATCTCATCAGAATTCATTTATGCATGTGTTATAAGTAGAGTTGTGTGCTTTAGAATATTGTATCATCATATGACATAACTCAAGATTTTGTTCTGCATAAATTTCTGAGATGCAGATTGATGCCAAGCCACAATGGAGTCTTAACCATCAGTTGCATTCGTACTTTGACACAAGTTGCATTGAAATTGTCCCACTTTGTACCCTTGGTAAGTGAAGTAATGAGTATTGATCTGTTTCATATGATTGGCACTCATTATTATTCTGCATGTTAGAAATGTATTGATATCACTGCTATAACAGGAACGCTTGGAAGAACTTATAAAGCCATTCCAAGATGCACAAAGCACGCCATGGCAAATTCGTTTGGAAACAATTAAGGCACTAATTGATCTTGAGACTCATAAAAATGGCCTTGATGTTGCTCTCTCTTCAGCTGTGCAATTGATAGTAGACGAATCATCCTTACAAGGTTTGTGCTCATATGACTTTTGTTTGTGTTTCTTTTCTTATACGCTAATGAGTTTTTGAAAAGCCTTTCATATTAACTTCAGTGTTGATTTTCTGTGGCAGTACAAACGAAAGCTGCTATGCATTGTCTACACCTATGTCAAATGAAAAGGAACTTGGGAAACAGCATCAACAGTTCAGTACTTTCTGATTTGCTTCATCTGCTTGAAAGTCGCAAAGCTTTTGTAAATGTTAATTTGCGGCATCACATTTTCTGTGTTTTGCAGACCCTTGCAGGCCGGTATGTGCTTTTTGTCTGTGGTCTTAATATAGGACTGTTGTTTCATGTGCTTCAGGGGTCTATTTGTATTTTTTCCAGAATCTTCTTTTGGATGGTTCTTGGGAATTAACTTTATATGATGTGTTCCTAGATCTGCGACTCTTTTTGGTGTCCCAAAGCCTAAGACGCTTATCATCTCAGAAAAAGCCATGGATGTTGAAAAGCTCGAGGAACAGAAGGCAAAGTCGGGTTCAATGAAGATACGGTTCTCAAGGTGTCAGGAAGCTAATGCTGGCCATGTTCGTGTGAATTCTGAGGCATTAAATTCTTTGGAGGCTGTAAAGGAAATGGATGCTACAGTAAGTTGCAGTTCTGGTGGTAATGAACGCAAACTGCATGCTGTCAAGTTGCGGATTAAGCCTCCAGAAGCAGTAGAAGATGAAAAGATTATGGATACCACTCGGGGTGGTGGTCCAGATGAAAGAAGTTTTCCCGTGTACCCAGTTGCAAGCTCCTCAATGTCAGAGGCAGGTTTAAGGGTTGATGCTACACAAGGAGAAAGTCCATATACACTTGGAGGTGAGGCTATGGAGGTTATTAGTGTTCTGGAAAGTGAGCAGAAAGCTAAAGAGGGTCCATATGCCTCCCATGCAAATGGTTCTCGGTTAAATGTGAGCACTAGCAGTGGCACAGTAGATTCAATGAACATTGTTTCTGTTAAATCTGATAAAGTTTGCTCTCCGTCGAGTGTCAAGAACAAAAAGAATCTTGGAGGTAGACCTAGGAATGTAGAAGCTCTTCATCATAATAAATATTTTCCAGTTGATGCAGAGGATTATGATGACTGCGAAAGCCAACAACATGGTTCTCTATTGGAGGGTTTGAAGAAAGATCAGCTTGCTGGACAAAGTGATTTGTTAATGACTGAAGATACTGCAGAAAAAATGGATAGCCAAGAGAAGAGGCAGAAGGATAGAAAAGACAAGGAAGTGAGGAAAGACCGAAAGAAAAAGAGAGAAAAAGAGAAGCATAAGGATGGAGCTGATGGCCATAGTAAACATCGACATGACAAGCATAATGATCCAGAGTATCTTGAACGGAAAAGGCGGAAGAAAGAGCAGAGGCGGCATGAGAAGGGGCAATTGCATCTACAAACAATAGCAAATCGAGAGTCCTCAGCTGATGTACAGAAACCAGAGTCCAGTTCTCAGCAGAGAAGACCAGAACCAGCAGAAGCAAACTCTTTACAGTGGTTTACTGAAACTGCTGAAACTAGCTCTGTGCAGAGTAGGTTTGAAAGAAGAGATGCTAGTTCTATACAAAGGTTAAATGAAACCACAGAAACTAGTTCGTTGCAAAAGATCCGAATAAAAATAAAAAATAGGGGAGGTTCAAATTGTTAACTTGCGATTATTAAATCTTATCAGTTTATTGCCCCGACCTATGTCCATGTCGTATAAAGTTTCATTTAGAGCTTTTTCCATTTTACCTGTATCAATAGTCATAGCACCTTCCCCATCTCCTAACCCATGCCTGCCCTCTTAATTACTAGCTTTTAGATATCATATCATTCTTTATGTAGCATAAGTAGCTTTGTTGGTATGCAAGCTACTCTGTAGTCTTTCCAATCAAGTGTATGATACCGTAATTCAGTAATGTAAAAAGGCATTCTTTGCTCAATTGCCTAATTTCCCGTTTCCCTGGTTGTGCAGGGTTTCCTTTTGCTGAAAAAATGATTTGTGACATAGTGTATTGAATAACAAAATGTTTTTTCAATGGGGCACACTGATGATAATGTGTTACATTTTTCTAAAAGAGATCTTATTCACAGCTGAAGCAAACTTTCCCTCTAAAAACATGCACCAAAATTAGCTTAAAGCAGCTTTAAGCATTACACTAAGTCTAAAACTATGTATAGAGATAGAAATCACAAAATCAAATGGCTTACAAGGTTTGGCACATCAAAAGGAAATTTGATGAGCATACTATGGAACTGAAAGAATATCAGAGGGCCGTGCATAAAGATCCAGATAATGATATTTTCTTCCATTTAGGTAGTGCAGCAGGCTTCGTTCATATTTGGTGATATGGCTTGGGATGGTGAAGTGTCTCTCCTATGTCTCCCATGCAGTTTTCATTTCCAAGCAGGCTTTGAGGAATTCTGAAGCAGTGTTGCAAACCTCGGACATGGCAATAACTTGGCAAGGGTCTGAAAATGAAAATTGGGAAAAAGTAGGCAAAATATAATAAATGTTTGCAAAAATATCACCGAGCAATAAATCTGGAGATTTCAAGAAAATATCGTTTCCTTGTAAATCGTCACTTTTCCCGTCCCTGCTGATGAAATCACTGTTCTACCTCCAGATCAAATCAGCTAGCCAAAGAGAGGAAACGAGGGCCAAAATCACTTTTAAAAGGGTGCTGCGTCTGTCAGGTTATTTTCTTGTAAAACTTAGCAATTACTTGGAGACTGGCGAGTTTCTCGACAATCTGATTTTTGCCTTTTTTATCCAAGTTGAATTTTCGTTGTGTCTCAGATTCCTCGACAAGAAGCACACTGATTTCTGTGACATTTTTATCACAGTTGTGAAGCACCTATACTTTAAGAGCGAAATAAAAATTACGAATAGGTAGGAGACGGCAGGTAGACCATATTGTAGGGCTTTTACACGAACCATAATTTTGGGTTTGGTGCCTCGGGCACATTCAAAATGTAACATCACGTGGAATTGTACATAATATAATCATTGTACGGAGGCAAATGTATCAATCATGTGGAATTGTTGCTGCATCATGGCTACAACCACCCAACCACCACGCAGGGTTTGGAGAAAGCTTGTTAGGATTTGAACCTAAGTCATTGTGGTGACAACCACACCAACATACTATGTGTTTTTGTGGTCTAAGAATCTTAATGGTAGAACACATCATAGTATCGTCTTCCACTCTTAAATTGATATCATTGGTCTACAATGCCCTAATAAGCTATTCGATAGCTTTGCATCATGTGCAACAAACCTTGGATACATGTGCCTCTTTTCAGTGTTGTTGTTAGAGTGCCCCTACCGATATGTATTGCATCATCAAGTGTGAGAAACCCTCACTGCCTCAGGGCGCCAATCACACATCTGTTAACTTATATTGGTGGCCATCATTGCCTATCCAGGGATCAACTCCATCTCTCAAATGTGGTTCTCTATTTTCTAAGCCAACCAATTTGCTAAGGGAAAGCCAAAACTAGTGCCTTCCACATGATAGAAGAATTTGCAATTGGTTTATTCCTATGTCAAATCCAATCTTTTATAGATAAACAAAATTGGTGTATTTGATTTTAACCACTCATTGCCACAACCTTGGGTACCTAATCAACCTCCATAAACTCTTTGTAGCTAATGCATTACCAAAGTAATGAATATTTTTTAGACTGCACCCCTAAGGGATTTTGGCCTTGCTAGTCTTTGCCACTTTACTAAGGAGAAGTCTAAACATTATATGATTTGGACTTTTTCCGGTAATCATTGCTGGAATCCAGTTATATATAATTTTTGGTCAAATTGCAATTTTTCATTGTTAAAATTGCATTTGTGAATGTATAAATGGATTCAGTGCCCTCAAAAACCCCTGGTGCATACGAATTGCCCAATCTCAACAATTGATATCTGTTATTCTAGCAATTCTTCCAAAATTTCAACTGGATTTTGGACAAAAATGGTAAAAAAAAATATGGCCAGAAAAAGTTCAAATCATAGCATGTTTAGACTACGCTCTTTATTAGTGGGAAACCCTTTTTTCTTTTATCCCCTCCATAAAAAGGTACATTTTTAATTTCGTTTCCCAATATTCCTTCATGTATGTATGCCATGGAATGTCAATAGAGGCTTCTAAACAAACTTGATCAAAGTTTTAATTGGCCAGTTTATTCTTTTTTGACTTTATAATAAGCCATATCCATATCCAAATCCAATGCTTGAATCCATGGCTTTTAGGACAACCCAAATAAGTAATCAGTTATTAAATTCCCGTTTGAAAGGGAAGACTAGTGAACATCACTCAATTGCCTCTCATCCCATTGAAGGAAATAGATGATTACTCATTTGCCTCACTCACCCCATCTAAAGAAATAGATGGCTTTTGCAAGGTTTCCATCTATGTTGTAGAGATCCAATGCTTTTTTCAAATATTTAATGTCTTCGACAGAGCCAATGCCAAATAACAATAAATCATCAATGAATAAAATAAGAATGCATTTCTAAATTTAATCGCTTCTAACCTTCTAATTCTTATGAGAGCACAAAAGAAACTTGCTTAACCCTTCAATGACCATGAGAAAAAACAAGGGCGACAAAGTACACTCTTGTTTTAGCCACCTGCTTAACCCTTCAATGACCATTAGAAAAAGCAAGGGCGACAAAGTACACCCTTGTTTTAGCCGCTTGGAGGGTTTGAAAAAACAAGATGCTAATTCACTCGGAAGAAATGAGAAGAAGAATTTAGAGATCTCTCAATCCAGTTTATAAATGAAAGAGCAAACCCTATGTGATCACTTGAAAATTCTCACCTCCTCGAAACTGAAGGGAGTCTGGATAACATTAGAAATCAAACAATTGTCACCTTGTTTGACCTCTCCTACTTCAAAGATAGTGCTCAGTAACTCTACGGGGTATCCCCAATCGATCTAAGGTATTAATTGTGAGTCAAATAAGGATTAGAGGCACCTTAAATCTAACAAAACACTGCTGTTTTATTCTAAACCTGTGATAAAATATAAAAAACCAGAAGTGGGAAAGTGTGTAAAATTGTTAAAAATGCATGAAGAATGATGCAGAATTCTAGTTCTATGTAGGGAATGAATCCCAATGCAACGCGAAACTGAAAATGCTCAATTAAATTATAGAAAAACAGTAGGTACAACACATTGTAAAGGTTGTTTTGAGCGATGTAAATGCAATAACATTGTTTTTATGCTCTACATGAAAATTAATCTTGCTGTAATTTAATAAAAAATTGAATGAAGTAAATTAAATATGCCTAGAATGCACTTAATAGAGGTAAATTGATAGTTTAACCTTCCTTTTATGAGTAAATTAATGGTTAATGAATTAATCAATGCCTTAAGGAATCAAAATATGGACATAAGAAAAACGAACAGGATGGATGATAATATCCAAATCCTACTAAATTTTTATGAAATAACGAAATCAAAAGCTAGTAAGAATTCAAGTACAATAGAAATTCTTACATATGAAACACAAGGATAATTGCCAAGAAAATGCTTGAATGATTTTATTACCAACGGTTGTAGGATGAACAAAGTCATGACAAGTTTGAAGACACCAATAATTCTCCAAGATCTTGGGGAAGGGAAGACGCACAATCCCCCCTTTACAACATGGTATTGGTACAATCATGATGTTGTCAAGGTGTAATCCAACTATCACAGGGACTTGGTGCTAGCTCTCAATTACACCCTATCAAGAAAAAAAAAAATGGAATCAATGAAAAGTACAAGGCCATAACAAGAAATTGTTGCTCCTAATCACTCACAAAAGACCCCCCTTGCCCTCACATTGCTTCTATAATGTATAGATGATGCAAAGAGAGTGAGAATATAGAGGTGATGGAAAATAAAAGTAACGTAAGAGTAATAGTCTCCATGTTTAGTGCTCTTCTTTTGAGAGAAAATAGCATGTGTTTGAAGAAACTACTTCATATGTTCATCCTCCTTACATAATAGTGATCCACTAGAGAAAATATACTCGTCTATGATTGATTTCTTCTTTTAATGCATCCTTACATGCTTAACACATGGTCCATGAATTTCCCATGGAGAGAATCCCCTAAAATTAAGTTCAAGCAAGAAAAATGTGTGAAGGCATTAAAAGCACATGCATGGTGACAATTAGAAAGAAGGTTGTTAAGGATAAAAATAGGGAGGAAAGAGTATTAAAAATAGTAATCAATTGCACAAATAGTAGCCAACTTTTATGCCAAATAAACAAATTGTAAATTATTAAGTGGTCCTCAAAGGGGGCGAGTTGGATTAGGCTTAAAAAACAATGGATAAGGCTCAAGAAAACGGGACTGATAAAAAAGAGGGTGCACTAAGTCAAGTCAAATGAAGGCCTCCTGTGGCACACACTTTTAAAAAATAATAGTGAAACCACATGTGGGCCCGAGTACTGTCTTGACCATGCCAAAATGCAATTGGTCCTTGAAATTTCAAAGTGTTTAGAATAGATAGAAATCTGAAACTACCGTTGTACACCATATTGGGTATCCAAAAGACTAGTCATCCTACCAAAATAGCACTACAAAAAATAGGCCAAAATACATGAGTTCATAACCAGTTGAAAAGTTGAACCATAGGCCAGAATCAATATTGGGTCCTTAAATATGTAATCATTGTGGTGATTGGGCCAAAGTTAGAAATTGCTTAAAAAACATTTTCTAAAAAATAACGACTTCTTGGATCCTTGAGATTCAAAGTGCACATTTCCTCAAAGGGTATCCAAAACTATGATCACATCTCAAAAAACAAAAGTTGAAAGAAACATGAAATTCAAGAACGTGAATCTTGAAACCAAGCATTGCAAGAACCAACCTGATGAAGTCCTTGTGGATCTTTGACCTCCCATTCATGCTTTGAATATTGTATTAAAATTGCAAGTATGGGGCATTTGATCTACCGAATCTCTAGCCATCAAATGCCCTCACATTGCTTTGATAATGTATAGATGATGGAAAGAGAGAGAATGTGAATATAAAGGTGATAGAAAATAGAAGTAACCTAAGAATACTAGTCTCCATGTTTAGTGCTCTTCTTTTGAGAGAAAATAACATGTGCTTGAAGAAACTACTCCATAAGTTCACTCTCCTTCCATAATAATGATCCACCAGACAAAATATACTTGTCTATGATTGATTTCTTCTTTTAATTCATGCTTACATGCCTAACACAAGCTCCATGGATTTCCCATTAAGAGAATCCCCTAAAATTAAGTTCATGCAAGAAAAATGTGTGAAGGCATTAAAAACACATGCATGGTGACAATTAGAAAGAAGTTGGTTAAGGATAAAAATAGGGAGGAACGAGTATTAAAAATAGTAATCAATCCCACAAATAGAAGCCAACTTTTATGCCAAATAAACAAATTGTAAATTAGTAAGTGGTCCTCAAAGGGGGCGAGTTGGATTAGGCTTAAAAAACAATGGATAAGGCTCAAGAAAATGAGACTGATAAAAAAGAGGGTGCACTAAGTCAAGTCAAATTAAGGCCTCCTATGGCACACACTTTTAAAAAATAATAGTGAAACCACATGTGGGCCCAACAAGTACCCTCTTGACCATGCCAAAATGCAATTGGTCCTTGAAATTTCGAAGTGTTTAGAATGGATTGATATCTGAAACTACCATTGTACACCATATTAGGTATCCAAAAGACTAGTCATCCTACTAAAATAGCACTACAAAAAATAGGCAAAAATCCACGAGTTCATAACCAATTGAAAAGTTGAACCATAGGCAAGAATCAATATTGGGCCCTTAAATATGTAATCATCGTGGTGATTGGGCCAAAGTTAGAAATTGCTTAAAAAAACAATTTCTAAAAAATAGCAACTTCTTGGATCCTTGAGATTCAAGTTGCACATTTCCTCAAAGGGTATCCAAAACTATGATCAGATCTCATAAAAGATGAGTTGAAAGAAACACAAAATTCAAGAATGTGAGTCTTGAAACCAAACATTGCAAGAACCAACCTAATGAAGCCCTTGGGGATCTTTGACCTCCCATTCATGCTTTGAATATTGTATTGAACTTGCGAGTATGGGGCACTTGATCTACCGAATCTCTATCCATCAAATGTACCTACATATATGAATGACCTACATAAGAACTTGTTCTACCATCAACTCTTGAATAACCAAAAACATGTAAGCATGTGCAAAGTTTGAAAGGGACTTCACAAATAGTTGATGCTACATCAATAGACCAATGAATGAACTAAAATAAGCACATTTAGTTTTTGAATAAATCCAATATGTTTGCTAACACATATGGATGAGAATAAGCCTTAATAATGATGAGCTAATCCTATCATATGCCAATCAATTTTTTTCACCAGTATTGATAACTTCTTGGACCTAATAGAGTGTAGGCTACCTTGGCTAACTTTAAGAGTCTCATGACTCTGCCTATCTTCTAAAAACCTAAATTGCTCCATTGGAATGACTTTAGATGAAATTGGTTTTAATCTTCTAACAAATCCTTAAAACGATTTAAAAAATGACATTACATAATGATATGGGTCTAAAATCATAAAAAAGGGCCAAAAATCGTTGTTGTGTATGAGGGCCAAAAAAGTCAAATTTATTTTACCTAGATCCTTCCTTGATTTTCTTAATTCTTCCATGAATTGTAGAAACCTTGGAAAAATTCAATTGACCACCCATTGGGCCCAGGTGTTTTGTTCTTCCAAAATCTGAAAATGATCTCTTTTAGCTCTTCCTTGGATACTTCTACATGCAAATCGTCATTCATCTCTTGCTTTACAGATCAAGTAAAATGTTCAACTATTTGAATGATTTTCACAATGTTTTCCCTATCCTATTTTTGTTGAGCTTATTAAAAAAGTTCACTCTTTCTTCATTGATCTCCTTAAAAGTTGTAGCCTTACTACCATCGAATTTTTACATTTCCCATGGTGTTTCTGTTCTTTCATTCTTTTGCATAGCTATGAAAAAATTGTGTTCCCATATATATGTTGTTTGCTAAATTTTTGTGGAGAAATAATTTTGCCTCACCATTCTAGTATTAAGCATCAGAGCAAGGATGCTTGTACCTT
This sequence comes from Picea engelmannii, assembly GCA_009831015.1. Taxonomy (NCBI): domain Eukaryota; kingdom Viridiplantae; phylum Streptophyta; class Pinopsida; order Pinales; family Pinaceae; genus Picea; species Picea engelmannii. The sequence continues at coordinate 10,232 of ML777546.1, forward strand.
GCTAGTGCTCCATGCATTCCCTTGTCTTTGTCATTTTTTCTAGATAGAGGACGATATCAATTGCTAGCCACAATAACAGTTGGTAGCCTTGCATGGTTTCGTTGGAATGGGTCTTGCGACCTACTTAGACATTACATCATAGCGGAAAGGTCAGACCCATCCATGATTGCTTAGGGTTATATCTATATATATGTTTTTTTAAAATATTTTTAAATTTAACAAAAAAATGAATCTCAACATTTAATTTTGGAACTTATTAAAAGTTTTAGTGTTGGTTTTCACCATTCAACTCCCCATTGCTTAAGGTTTGACAAAACACCATTTTTTTTTTTCGAAAATATTTTCCATTCACGATGAAGAGGCTTTGCAATGCCCTCTTTTATATTGAACATCTTCAAAGCTTGTTTTTTTACTTTTTTCCACTCATCAATTGCCTTTATAAGGAGTGCATATAAAAATTTCCAAGTTCCTTTATTTGGGAGGTATGATCCGTAAATGGCAGACTTATTGCCCAACCACCTGCTCAACACAAATCCAATGTAATATGAGGTTGTTAAAGAATATGAGGGTGCTAAAGAATAAATGCCCAACGTTATTCAAGGACGTACATGACAAGTGTAGACCATTATAGGTGAATAATGGAGAAAAAGAAACACATTGTTAGGAAAGGAGGTTTCAGTAGTGACCAAGTAATAGGTGAGTAACATGTGAACGTTCAATTTTCTACACATGACATGAGGTATACTTAGAGAACATCGTGATTCTTAAGATATTCTTGAATATGTCCTGCATGCTTATAAATAAAAACAATTATAATTGCATGGGTCTTTCGTTAGAAGGTTCTTTTGGAAATCAAAGAGAATTGTGAGAGCCAAGATAGGGTTCACGCTAGTGAACATAAGAAATGAGAGAAATGTAGGGTTTACACCATGATAAAGAGAAACGTGAGAAAGCTAGGGTTCACTTTGTGATAAGGAAAAATGTGAGCAAACTAGGGTTCACATCAAATTAGGGTTGGTGTGTTATGAACATAGATATACATATAAAATAGATATTAATAACATAATAATTAAATGATAATTAATAAATAATAATTATTAATAATGAAATGACATGTCTCAAAGGACATGACTACTGGTTAAGAGCACCCTGCGTGGGTATATAAGCGAGCCCTCTTTCTCATTTGTAATCATTTACTATTCATTCTTATATATATATATATATATATTATTTCTTCCATATGGATTTGATTTGGACGAACTTTGTTTGTCTCATTTGGTATTAGAGCCCCTTCTTGGGCATTCCGCTGATTATTGACGGTTGGCTAACAATTTTTTTTCAGAGTTTCTCTAACATTAGGGTCTTTAACCAACTCAAGCCTTTGGCCATATAAAAACTCATAATTTCGTTGAAGAAAATACTTTATATCCACTTTACGTAACCTTTTGATTTTTATACTTTATAAAAGTACTTTTATATTAAGTGATTTAATAGTGTCTTAATTAAATACCCTTTTAAAAAGATCACCACATTGTATATGTTTACTTCTCTTTTATCCACAAACAATATATAAAGCTATGCACTTTTCAGAACTTTGAATATGGCCTAAGGATTATTTTTATAATATCCTTTCCATAATTAATTTGGATGTACGAGGTATGAGATTTTTTTTTTTTTTTTTTAATTGGTCCCTTGTCTTGCTTTTACTTCTTGTAATTTCTCAAAACAAAAAATTAAGGCACCTTTAAATACTCTTTTTACTTTTTCCCTTTTATTTTAAAAACTTCAAATACTCTTACTTAACTTTAATTACTCAATAATAAGTCACCTTTTTACACTTTGTGGTAACTTTTATGAAAAATCTGTTTTTCTTTTTTAACAACCCAACTAAAATATACTTCATTTGGGATTCCCTTTTTGACTTCTTTAACAAATATACCTCACTTTCACTCCTTGTAAAGTTATGGAGATGCACCTTTTACTCCTTTTAACCTCTTGGTAATTGTTGGTCAACTAACTATTACGCTCCTGGGTAGGATTTCACCTTTATATTATTGGAGAGAGAAAAGTGAAGATGAAAAGAAAAGAAGGGTGAAGAAAAGTAATTTATATTATTATTACATTTCAAGGTGCAAACATATAATTATATAAATGTAGTTTCGTGGTAAAAAACAATGAAGATTCCCTCATACTTATAAAAACTAGCACAGCCTCAAATTTGATTCGTGGCTGGTGAACGCCGAAAGGTTTAAGCTAGCCCAGAAAATAAAAATGAAATAATAATCATTAAGAATAAATAAATTAATAGAATAAATATTCTATAAAAATATAGTGGTTTTATTTTTAATTTTAAAATGTTATTCTTTTTGAAATGTAAAATAATATGTAAACGTTCTAAAATTAAAAAGATCTTTCATATGAATTACATCAACGATACTCATAATCTGTAACCGTACTTCAATATTTTACCGTGGACGACATGGAAAAGAACTTCTGACGCCTGCTTCTGCAGCTCTCGCCGGATTATCTCGTCCACAACTTCGTGCAAAGCACTGCTGCAGAGATGCGCCAATTTATTT